>JASEVX010000004.1:31733057-31925557 GCA_031761405.1 Serripes groenlandicus
CCCCACTAATCACACCGGCTTGATTGAGTCCCAACTGTTCAAATAGACTCGTCTGAGACCCCACTGTTCACACAGGCATGAATGAGTTCCCAGTGTTCACACATGCTCGTCTAAGTTCCACTGTTCAAACAGGCACATCTGAGTCCCCCCTGTTCACACAGGCTCGTTTGAGTCTCAAACGATCAAATAGACTTGGCTGAGTCCCAAATGTTCACACTTGCTCGTCTGAGTCCTCACTTTTCACACATTCTCGTCTGAGTCCCCACTGTTGAAATAGACTCGTCTGAGACCTCACTGTTCACACAGGCACGTCTGAGCCCACTGTTTACACATGCTCGTTTAAGTCACAACTGTTCACACAGACTTACTGGCGTCCCCACTGTTCACAAAGGCTCGCTTGCGTCCCCACAGTTCACATATGTTCGTCTGAGTCCCCACTTTTCATACAGGCCCGTGTGACTTGGATATTTGGTAGAATTGCGATGCCAAGGCTGCCATAGTTTCAGATGAAGTTTTGAAGTCCCGTGATGTAAATGACTGGAAACAAATTCAGTACGCCAACACAATAGTGCAAAAAATACGAATGCAAACATAAGCAAAAGTCAAATAAGTAAACAAAAATCCACTTATTCTAGGTAACCAAATGAAATAAAAGTTCTCTGAATGTGTAAATAACTAAATATCATATTTAAGTGAAATAAGGATATCACTTTTTTCCACTTGCAGATGCATTTGCAGCAGACAACTTTTGAAAAAATTGTGACAAAAGGAGACATTGCTCATAAAGAGCAATATCTCCTTTTGCCACAATGTTTACTATGCTGTTCTGAAATATTCAGAAAAATAAACCCGAGATATCAACCTTTACCCACACAGACCCGAGATATCAACCTTTACCCACACACAGACCTGAGATATCAACCTTTACCCACACACAGACCCGAGATATCAACCTTTACCCACACACAGACCCGAGATATCAACCTTTACCCACACAGACCCGAGATATCAACCTTTACCCACACACAGACCTGAGATATCAACCTTTACCCACACACAGACCCGAGATATCAACCTTTACCCACACACAGACCCGAGATATCAACCTTTACCCACACAGACCTGAGATATCAACCTTTACCCACACACAGACCCGAGATATCAACCTTTACCCACACACAGACCCGAGATATCAACCTTTACCCACACACAGACCTGAGATATCAACCTTTACCCACACACAGACCCGAGATATCAACCTTTACCCACACACAGACCCGAGATATCAACCTTTACCCACACAGACCTGAGATATCAACCTTTACCCACACACAGACCCGAGATATCAACCTTTACCCACACACAGACCCGAGATATCAACCTTTACCCACACACAGACCTGAGATATCAACCTTTACCCACACACAGACCTGAGATATCAACCTTTACCCACACACAGACCTGAGATATCAACCTTTACCCACACAGACCCGAGATATCAACATTTACCCACACAGACCCGAGATATCAACCTTTACCCACACACAGACCCGAGATATCAACCTTTACCCACACAGACCCGAGATATCAACCTTTACCCACACACAGACCTGAGATATCAACCTTTACCCACACAGACCCGAGATATCAACCCTTACCCACATACAGACCTGAGATATCAACCTTTACCCACACAGACCCGAGATATCAACCCTTACCCACACACAGACCCGAGATATCAACCTTTACCCACACAGACCCGAGATATCAACCTTTACCCACACACAGACCCGAGATATCAACCTTTACCCACACAGACCCGAGATATCAACCTTTACCCACACAGACCCGAGATATCAACCTTTACCCACACACAGACCCGAGATATCAACCTTTACCCACACACAGACCCGAGATATCAACCTTTACCCACACACAGACCCGAGATATCAACCTTTACCCACACAGACCCGAGATATCAACCTTTACCCACACACAGACCCGAGATATCAACCTTTACCCACACAGACCCGATATATCAACCTTTACCCACACACAGACCCGAGATATCAACCTTTACCCACACACAGACCCGAGATATCAACCTTTACCCACACAGACCTGAGATATCAACCTTTACCCACACACAGACCCGATATATCAACCTTTACCCACACAGACCCGAGATATCAACCTTTACCCACACACAGACCTGAGATATCAACCTTTACCCACACAGACCTGAGATATCAACCCTTACCCACACAGACCCGAGATATCAACCCTTACCCACACAGACCCGAGATATCAACCTTTACCCACACAGACCCGAGATATCAACCTTTACCCACACAGACCCGAGATATCAACCTTTACCCACACAGACCCGAGATATCAACCTTTACCCACACAGACCCGAGATATCAACCCTTACCCACACAGACCCGAGATATCAACCTTTACCCACACAGACCCGAGATATCAACCTTTACCCACACAGACCCGAGATATCAACCTTTACCCACACAGACCTGAGATATCAACCTTTACCCACACAGACCCTTTTTGATGCATCTGCAGCAGACGACTTATGGAAATATTGTGGCAAAAGAAGAAATTGCGCGGCATATTTATGTTCTACGGAAAACTTGCTGCGGCATCAGAAAGGTTGAATTTTGCCCAATTTTTAAAGATATTCTTCTCTGAATTAGCTTGTCTGATACCAATGTAATGTAGTATAATGTTATCATTATATAACTCTCTACAAATATAATTATATTGATTGGTTGTTAAACACGGCAATCAGGCGACATAAGTTAAGGCTAAAATTTTAAAACTACATTCTAATGAAATAGCTTGTCTGATTTCAAGATATTTTAGCAGAACTGTTCATTCTGTGATCCTCTACATGCTTTAATTCTTATTTAAAGTCATAGAAACCAGGTGACATCTTACCAGGGGGTCATTGAATATTTAGCTTCAAATGACATCTCAGCCTATACACTGGACAAAAAAACAAGGAATGTTCTTTTGGCGGTCCTTTTCTTAATTATGTTCAAAGATATATGTAGAACTCTTGTTTGGGCGGTATCTGAGAAAAGGAGTAAAATGACCACTATTTTAAATTCTTATCCGATTCCAAGGTTATTTACTAGAAATGTTACTTCAGTGACCCTCTACGAAAATTGTTCAAGACATACTAATTGGGTCACAAAAGAGGAGCGGGGCGGCATTAGAAAAGGGCAAAATGACAACATATTAAAACTCTATTCTTATGAATTCTTCTTCTCTGAATCCGCTTGTCAGATTCCAAGATAATTACAAATATTCATTGAGTGACCCTCTACAAGCCTTGCTTAAGCCATATTGATCGGTTGAAAAACATGGCAGCTAGACGGTATCCGAAAAAGGGGCAAAATTACAAAACTTAATAGTTCCGTTTCTATTCAAGTTTTTGTCTGATTTCAGATTACATTTGTAATTGAGCGGAAATGTTCCTTTAGTGACCCTCTACTTAATATTTTCAAGCCATATTGATTGGTTTGAAAAGATAGCTGTCATGCTGCACCAGAATAGGGGTAAAATGAGCTTTTAGTTTTAATCAAAATCTCCTCCAAAACCATTGGACTGATATCAACTGATATAAACGAAACTTCATCGGAATGTTTTTTTGCTGATCCTCTTACAAACTGTTCAAAGATTTAATATCATAACAAATGTCATCAATTGATAAGTTTCATTTACAGTGTCCACTCCTAGCAGTTTTCATTCACGTTCTTGATTAAATTTTCGCCGATATTAGCAGTTACACATATGCTACATAGCTATCACTCAGGTAATTGATTCAGGGCCACGCTTGCCCTCTGTTTTGGAGATTCAAAACTCTTTCGTAAATTATTACGTTGTTTTTGGTTTAGGCCTTATTATATTAATCTGTTCATTTTATACAAATGTTCTGTCAAAATAGAAGCTTGCAATCAATTTCGTTGAACAGATACTACATGTAAAGTATTATACTGGAGATTAACAACCTGAAAATCATTCAAAACACAACTATTTTTGGAGATAATAGATTCTTTTAGATAAATAGTTCTATATGTTCTTCTGCATCTCCTCTTAACCGATCCCAATTCTACCTTTAGTACTTTCAGTACTTTGAATGATTCATTATTATAATTTCCATTTAAAGAGTCAACATTATTTTACTATTGGATTATTGAAGTAACTAGTTTGTGTTTATAGTTTTGGTTTGCAAAATAGTTGTAATAGAATGTGTTACAGACAGTTTAATTGTGTATCAACTGTGTTTCATGTCGATTCTATATGGATTCTTTGAAGTGACAGAGTCGTTGAACTGTTGAAGATTGGTATGTAGATCTAGTTTGCTTTACTTAGAGATTTTAAGACGTTTTATTTGATTCGGTCAATTAATTTGCAAGATATAGTTTATGTTAGTCAAAAGCTAAAGAAGATTTGACAGTTGTATAAAACATAATAACATCTGAAATATCAAACATAATCTGAAAAATAAAGGTTCAGACGTTAGCTAAATAAGTAAGTTTTAGAGTTAGAAAAATGTTTTCGTTTTTTTTATATTTTAGTTTGAACAACATAGGCATCATCATTATAAAAGTATCTCTGGAAACATACATGTAGAGTGATAAACGAGACAAAGTTAGTTATTAGCCTTTTTCATCCTCCACACAGTGCCTTAGAGCATATGTATCAGTAGCATCTGTTTACGGCCTATTCGGTATTGTTAAATCAGTTCGAATTAAAATAGAAAACAAAGAGCTTTAATCTAGTTGATTTCGATTGATTGATTTCACCATCGTTATATAATTCCTGTTCATGTAAATAAGTCAATCCAATAGTTTAATAAAATATCCAATGTCTATTGATGAAACAAACACTGTAAGATAAAACTAACCTGTATACTAGTAGTTGTTGGGGGAATGTTGAGCGTCGATTCAAACCATTGCTCTCCAAGATTACCGCGTTTTTCTTGTAATAACGTTTCTGTTCCATTATTTGTTCTGCAAACAGAACAATTATTTTGTTAAAGGAATACGCTCGGCTGAAATTTAAACTATATGACTAAATAGCACTACAGTAATGTATCATTTTGATGTAATTACTTTTTTTTTTACATGCTTGCACTACCAAGATATATGCTTTTAAAGTTTGTGTTTTCACGTCGGTATCGATCGCCTATGGGCGCCGCCATCTTTGCTTATAATCAACTTCCTGTGACGTCAATTACCCACTTCCGATTAGCACCGTATGGATTACTAAATTTTCAGATCGCTATCTTATTTTAGGTATAGGTCAAAATTGGCCGAATGCGTAAAAGGCTAGTCCAAAAAGGCCGATTATAGGTCCAGAAATAAAGGCCAATTTCCCTAAATGTCTGGTACAAAAAGGCCGATTATGAGGAAGGACCACTTTTTGAAGTTTAATGGTGTAAATATTGTATACATGTATGTTTGTTTTAGATTATTAATTCATCATAGTGGGGCGGGCGGTAAATTTATCCGTGTTATAATTGATTACAGTTTCCTTTGAATGTTTATTTTAACTTCCGTAATAAGATAATTTGAGAAGTTTGAGAACGTAATTGCCGTTAATTTATTGAATAAGACAATAGAGATGTTTGAGAACGTAATTGCCGTTAATTTAATTTATCAGGTAAAAAAAGGCGATGGAAGGTAAACAAAAACACGACCTTGGCATGTGTAAAAGACATTAGAAATTAGGAAATTCTAAAAAGTATAATCATTGCAAACATTTGAAAACATAATGGTAATGTTGAAAACATTACGGTAAAAGGATAAACTGCTAATTTTGAGCAATGTCTCCTTTAATCACGATGTTTTTCAAAAGTCGTCTGCTACAAACGCGTCTTCAACAAGAAAATGGTCGACATGTAAAAGGGTAAATTCATTTTTTTATATTTGACCAAACTTTCAAAAGATTTATTTTTTTGTTAAAGAATGAAATTGTAAAATAATTTCTCACAAACCTGCATAAAAATCTTTTATAATCCAAATGAAATCGTCCAATTTCACAAACACAAATGGTCACAGATTTTAACACCGAATTTTGGGAGAGCCTATGGAAAATGCTTACGTCATAGCGCGTGTGGATTTTACTCAAATGAACCGCGTCAGCACAATTTCCGCATTTGGATAGTTTAAGTGTTAATTTCATAATAAGATCAAATTGCATATTTGTGTGGTATTTTTTGGTCATGAATCTTCCCAAGAAACTTACAGTGTGATTCACTACTAAAAAGTAAACACAACAATTCATGATCAGTCTGATCTCTGCCTCACAAGGTTTTTACCCCTTTCGTATGGTGTGGCTCAAATCCTTTACATAACAAATATGAAACCATCTAGGCAAATCTGTGTACAAAACTGTTATGGTTGATTAGATTTTGACACTATTTTAACAATTTTCAATCATGTCACGGCGGCCGTGTACTTCCCATGTGTATTATGTCTTTATTACAACAGTACAACCTGTATGGCATCATATAGAAATTAAGAAGGAAACAATGTGTCAAAAGGCGTCAATCACATTGTACTGTTGTTTATTGGAATTTAAAGGTCATAAAACTCGATCAGGCTTTCATACGCTGATTGGTAGCATCTGCTGGCATGTCCATTAAATTAGGAATAATAAAATAATAAAATGACCATCATGCAATGCGTAAAATGTTAAAGACGGACAAAAGACGATGTCAGTTCGTTTTAGAACAATCAATTGATCAGATCAATTAGCTTACACTTTATAATTAGTTACTGAAATACATTCAACTAAAAACAAGTAACGATTTTAGAAATTGGACGATTACATTTGGAACTAAAAGGGATATTTAAGCAGGTTTGAGAATGTTTCTTCAATATATAATATAAAAGTTTTACAACAAAAATCCTTTTGGAAATTTGATCAAAATTAACCATTTCAATTCTCCCTTTTCAACATACACCAAATTTGCAGCAGATGACTAATTATGGAAATTCTCTTTACCGTCAACTGCAGAGTATGTAGGGAAAGGATCGAATTATGTCTGCTCAAAAGACTCGCCGACAGATCCTATTACAGTAGCGTCCGACCACTACCGGAAATTTGATTGTTTCTATGACCTTTGATTATTGTACAAAAACGACGGTTTATTATGTCTGATATTATGCTGTGAAATCATAACAAACAACTGTCAAATATATAAACGAATGAAATTATTGTATAAATAAATGTTAACACACATATATTTAATTGGCTGATATATATTACACGAGTCAAGTTCGTGTTTTCTATCCAAATATTATGGTTGGATACTATTTACTATAAAACTTATAACACTTTATATAGATCTAGTAATACTATGATTTAATGCTTGGAATTTCATTTTGAATAATTGAAGTTTAGGTTTGTAAACTTCCGGGGTTAATGAATTACGAAAAAGTACATTTTGTATTCTCTACTTGTATGTTTTGTTTGGGACAAAGTGGGTATATGACGTCACGATTCTTTTCAGAATGTCTCGAAACATTGCGATATGTAAACAATGGCCGCGCTCATGCTGCGCACCGATCACCACAAATAGTCATCTTTAAATAGTAATATCTTCATTATTAGTTGTATGTTAATGAAATGCATAGTAAATAAATGTTCATTAAGTCAATATTTTTCAATTCAAAGCGAGTTTTTTTCAGCCGAGCGTATTCCTTTAAGTAAATACTGCCGATCTGTGTTATACTCAAACTACAAAATGTTATACCGAAACGGTTTATTAAGTAGAAAAGGTAACGAAAACCATGTTTTGTATCTGAAACGACCACAATGCAAAGTTCTTAACAAGAAAACAGTGTATATAAACTTGTACATATAACCGCTAGAGTTGTGTTCGAAAACTATGTTCAATGAATTGTTATGTGGCTGCTATTACTATTGGGCAACTAAACGTGGCATTTGCCAGCAAAGTTTGGTCTGGCGCTGTCCGGTTGTTAATCAGAGAAATTATAAAGAAGTTTCTGACGGTGTATACACGGACGAGCAATCAGATCTCTATTCACACTTGCCACACAAACGACAAGTTTTATTGTTACGCTGAAGGGCATACGAAGTTAAATTGTACATTTACTTAGTAACAATATAAGTGATAAAGATATTCAAAGGGATGTGACCAATCTAGACACCATTGTTGGTTCATGCCAGATTTCTGGTTAGTTGATTAATTGAAAATACCTCGCAAAGTATGTAATATTTATGCATTTAACTAGGATGATTCAACTTCACCTACTTGATCAATGTCTGAAAAGATGACACGTCGTGACCGTACATGTAGTACCAAAATGTAAGACAATGACCCGTGGAATAAAAGGAGGGAGTGAATAGTTTCGCTCGGTCACCTTGAAGACGTGGTGCTGATGCATCGATAAACAGAAACTGTCCTGAAATAAACGAATGCAGAAAGATATCTCATTGGTATGTCCCGTTTCTGGCCCCTTCACCAGTATCAGCACAAAGAGAACGCGGAAAACTAATCGATTACAGCTCCTCGAACAGGTTGTAAACAATAAAAGGCTTATAAATCTTTAAATCATGGCTACTAAAACAATGTGCATCTGTTCTTGGTACTAAAGCATCCCATCGAGTTTAATCAATTCCGCTTAGCAGTTGCTGAAAAATTACCCGTAAACGAAACCATGACGGATTGTCGAACGGACGATCGTGTGTGGACACAGACAACGTGATGATTATATATGCATGCTCTCGTGAAATGTTTAATTCTTATAGTTTGGTAGGACTCGACTGGGAGTCAAAGTGCTTTCCTCTCATTGTGGACGTCCTTATGGTGGTATATTTTAGTAGGTCAACAATACATCTAAATATAGATACCCTTTCCAGTAGTATGATCATAACGAGGACCCGTCGAAGTTTGAGTAGATACATGACTTCCAAATGACCAATCAAATTCGTCCGTAGTGTTATCGTTGTAAAGGTCGCATAGAGCCTGATTGTCGAAGTCGCATTGGTATACTGAAGAGTGAACTAGGTTGTAAATATGTTATAACTGAAAACATTTCTTTCAATTTCCCCACAAACAGACGCATGTTGACATATTTACAGCGGATCACTTTTTGTAACATTATGATACAAGGAGATATTTGTCCATGATGAAGTAATTTCTCCTTTTACCATAACGTTTTCAAAGTCGTCTGCTTTAGTTGTTTGTATATGGTAAAGGTTGACGTTTATATGGTAAAGGTTGACGTTTTTATGGTAAAGGTTGACGTTTATATGGTAAAGGTTGACGTTTATATGGTAAAGGTTGACGTTTTTATGGTAAAGGTTGACGTTTTTATGGTAAAGATTGACGTTTTTATGATAAAGGTTGACGTTTTTATGGTAAAGGTTGATGTTTGTATGGTAAAGGTTGACGTTTATATGGTAAAGGTTGACGTTTTTATGGTGAAGGTTGACATTTATATGGTAAAGGTTGACGTTTTTATGGTAAAGGTTGATGTTTGTATGGTAAAGGTTGACGTTTTTATGGTAAAGATTGACGTTTTTATGGTAAAGGTTGACGTTTATATAATAAAGGTTGACGTTTATATGGTAAAGGTTGACGTTTATATAATAAAGGTTGACGTTTTTATGGTAAAGGTTGACGTTTGTGTATGGTAAAGGTTGACGTTTATATGGTAAAGGTTGACGTTTTTATGGTGAAGGTTGACGTTTGTATGGTAAAGGTTGACGTTTATATGGTAAAGGTTGACGTTTTTATGGTAAAGGTTGATGTTTATATGGTAAAGGTTGACGTTTTTATGGTGAAGGTTGACGTTTGTATGGTAAAGGTTGACGTTTTTATGGTAAAGGTTGACGTTTATATGGTGAAGGTTGACGTTTATATGGTAAAGGTTGACGTTTTTATGGTGAAGGTTGACGTTTATATGGTGAAGGTTGACGTTTTTATGGTAACGGTTGACGTTTATATGGTAAAGGTTGACGTTTTTATGGTAAAGGTTGACGTTTATATGGTAAAGGTTGACGTTTTTATTGTAAAAGTTGACGTTTCACAAAGCAGATGCCTCATTCCTCAATAATAAGAAAGGTGTTATGCCGTAAAATTGGATAAATTAGTACTTGTATTTCACTATGTCTTTAGCCATCACTGAAATATGTATAATTTGCAAATTGATGATGAATTTGCTAAGTATTAGAAAAAGGTTACAAGTTAACATCATATCTTCAAAACGGCGTGTCAAGAAACTTCAAAAGGATATTGGATGTTTGTACAGTTTTTATATGTAATTGTTATTCAATCAACCTAACTTATTTATATCCCCTTTCTAAGACATTTCGACTGTAAAGTTAAGAATAGACGTTATCAATGCCATATGTCGCCCTGGGATGTTGTAGCAGTGATTAGCATGGCTTATCTTATTTGTTAAATATATATACAATACAATACAATACAATACATTTTATTACATTCAGGCACATTTGCCTATAGTAAATAACAAACAAGTGTTTACAATTTACAAAACGTAATCCCTTTAAGAGAAGCAAAGATAAAATAAGTTATGAGTATTAACTTATTTTTCAGACAATAAACACATTGACTATAACAATAGAAACAAATACAATATGTGCATACCAATATCAAACTATATAGCTGTATACAGTCTGATATCGGTCTACACCACACACCCATATCCCACAATTTACATGGATAGCGTACTCGTGTACATATATACAATTATTCATTCAATCAAGATAAGATGATGGTGATGACAACCATAATTTTGTAGATCGAGATCAGACCACATAACTATGCAGTCTGATCTCGGTCCACTTTCACATTTTTTTTGGTATTAATATATTCCCCTCGCAAATACAATGCATGGTTAAACATATATACATTCAATGCCACAAAGACAATATATACAATGGCTAATAATAAGTTAATTGATCATGTTATTTGATTGGCCAGTTAATAAAACCGAAGTTGATTTTTTGAAGTCATTTTGGAATAAATGGACATTTTATTTCTGAAAACAAGAACAACGAGTATTACAAGGAGTGCCCTGACTTTGATTTATACTTTGGGAGTTCCAGAGACATAGTTATTATAAACTTGAGTTCATGTGACTTAGATATTGTGAGTAACATATAGCTTATATTTGTTGGAGTGCCAATATCTGTTCGTGAATATTAGCCTTTCGCATAACATATGATGCAGCAGCTATTTAAAGAAAGAAACGACAGACCTACGCCGAGATTCTATTGAAAACACAATAATAGGCTTGAGCCTTTACTTAGTTTGGAATACTTACACACTGGACATTTTCCGCTGTACAATATCACGTCATCAATAGCAATGTCGCCCCTGTAACTTCCAACGGTAGTAGCAATAAATGCGATCTGTATAAAAAACATTCTATTATTTCATCATTCTTTTTGGGATAATTCGTTTCGTTCCCAATGTGTATTCGTCTGTACGGTTTAACCCTTTCTCAAATACACACACTTTCTGTCGCCTTTACAGCAGGGAACTTTTAAAATCATTGTGGCTAAAAAAGAAATTGCTAATGATTAGCAATTTCTGCATTTGCCACAACTGTTCAACATTTTGGACAGAATCTCTGATCATAAGGTATATTGTTATACCTCCAAGTGTTAGACTAGATAGAGATAAGTCCACTTATTAGTAAACATATGTGTCTAATATAGTTCCTGCTATTACAGTCAATATATAGTTTATAAGAAAAAAATCAGGGAAATTAAGTTATACAAACGGAGCTTATTAGAACCTTTTAAATCAACATTTAGTTTCTGTTTGTAAATGCCAAAGCTTCGTAACATGACTACATGCACACACTTGTTTTCATTCGTAGCACCTTGGTTTAACCAGACATATCAAAAGCTATGACTATATAATAGATGCTCAACTGAGATTTAGCCCAAAAATCTTTCCATAGCATTGCTTTGGGTATCTACGGGTATCTATGGTTAGACATTTTAATCAAATATAGTCAACAGCCTTTTGCCAGGTACTCTTTTCCTAAAAAATATATTACGGTTCAACTGAAATAGGACTTTCGTCCAAGAACCATTTTTTGTAGCTCCGTAAATGTCCATCCTTTCGGATTTTTTTTTTTCGATTTATCAATTGAAAGGCTAAACGTCATGCACTATAAACTAAGCATATTGCTTAAGAGCTGAAGCTGGGTAATAGTTCTAGGTCGTTTGCGTAAAATAACATGTATAACATTTAGTGTAACACTGAAACGCCTGATATAGTTTTATATTGTATAATATATGACTTTAAATCGTCTACCCTTTCCGAAAGCCGGCATGCTCCTCGCCGACGATACTATACCCGTTAGACCATTGTGTTAAGCGTACATTTTGAGTTGAAGTAAAGTCCTTACTAAAAAAAATGTAATAGACTTATACCGCTGTAGTAAGAAGGAACAGTTTTCTTACAACGTTTATGAATCGGCTTAATGAACGATTTTAACCGCACAAAAGGATATTATCCATTGTTATATAACTTGTTAAATACATGCGAAAGAAACGGTTTTAATAGGTCACGTACGCTGCTTAGCTCAGTTGGTTCCCTCTCACGTAATGCGAATGCTTTTGATCCGCTTTAACTAATTGTTTGTACGCATTTATGTCAGTGATATAATTTTGTAAATGAATATGTTCTTTCAATTCTAAATCAAAGCACTGCAGTGCTGACGGCCTGGGGGCTGCTGGAAGGTTGGAGAAGTAGGGTAAATGTGAAAGGAAATAACAATTGCAGCTTATGTTTATGTAATTATTGTCACGAAGTTGAAAAATCATGTAAAAAATAGTAAATGTTATTAAACTGCCAATTTAAAAACAGAAGGACCTTGTTGGCACTAAATCGCTCACCTGATTGCAAGAGCTCACAAGTATACACATTTAAGACATGAAGAATCAAAAGGAAATTTGACAGCAGGTTAGGCAGAATATTTTTAAGTTTCTGCATTATTATATTGAGAAATATGTCAATGTTAAATCACATTCCATCAAGTTGAAATAGTTCTCTAAACCATGTACTAGACTGGGAGAAAGTGTTTGAAATATGCAAAACTCATCAAGACAATTTTTCTGACAAAGATTCAAAATGCAACATCCAGTGTGTTATCAAGATATTCCTTCATTTGGCCTAGCGACCTATTTTTTTTTACCCGATATGACTCTTATTCGTACATGGACTAGATATCATTAAGATAAACATTCTGACCAAATTTTAAAAAACGTGGGCATCTACAGTGTTGACAAGATTTTCCTTCAATTTGGCCTAGTGAACTAAAGCCCACTCACCACCCTTATAAAGACACTTAGATAAGTAGATTTTTTCTATTTTTTATAACGGGTATCTCATTTGCATATTAATGTTATTCATTCCGTAAAAGGGGGTTAATTACGGAATGAATGCCATACTTGTGGGGTGCACCCCACAAAAAAACATCAAAGGAAATAACCCCACAAGTACTCTCCCATGAGTTCGTCCGGGCTCTGAGCGGCGAGTTTGGCCCGGCGCTCGCCATTTATGTATAATGCCCGACCGGGTCGGGTTGTCGTGGGGTGGGGAGAGTCGGGCCCGCTGAATCTGCCACTACAGCCACGCTTTTTCTTTGTTTACCATTCATTTTTCGACGCACGGGCCCTACGGCCCCCGATTAATCCGCCACTGTATATTTCACGCGACTTCTTTCTTTTTTTCCGTTCCTCTTCGCGAATGTTAATAATGTTAACAAGCGTCCATATTTGACCTCTCGGCGCATTAATTTCTAAAGCATTTCTTAAACTTATATTGGAGTATTCACGCCTTAAGTGTTTTACTGATGTTCCTACAACATTATTATGATATTTATGGGTGAGATCCTAACCTTTTAAATGCAGTTTTGTTGAATTCATGATGAACTATTTTTCTCGTGCAGTCTCAACCTAAAATGCGTTGTTTGGTGCTAACAGCAATTGGCAGGCTGCCAACTCAGAACAAATGGTATTACTACTATGACCAGGGGCTAAAGCCCCAGGCCAAAAACCATAGGGCGTATACAGCTTTCCGCTTTAATGTGACACATTCGGAATCAAACCAGTTATATATTTCGGGTATTTTTACAATTTATTTTACGCCTGAATATACCTTGTGTACTATCATTTAAAACCATATTTATTTGTTTAATACACTCATCAATGCTGGAAGAATTTATATTAATTTGACAACATATATATGTAGACTTTTTAATCTTGATTTTATGCTTTTGATTCACTCCATTTCATATTATTCTTGAACAGACATGTACTAAATTTATAGTTCCTATTGAACGGTATTGAAGACGGGTCATCTACAATTGCTTTTATACAAAGTCGGACAGGCTAATGTATCGATTCCAAACGGTCAACAATATAAAAGTCACCTTAAACTAAACAATAAGCAATAACTGAGGAAGACCTTTCTTGTATACAAGTAAAGTTCCAAATACCTGCACCAAACCAACATCGGCTATAGACTATTCGTAGACCTAAAGTACAACACAGGTTAATTAGCTTTTAGCCATATGCGTTCATATTTCTTGTGTCACAATTTGATCTTTTTGGTAGAACATGATCGTATATATAATCAAACTGAAAATCAATTGCGTTTAAGCGTCAGTCACACATACACGACGCACGGCCCGCGCACTGAAAACTTAGTTATTTTGGCCAGTGCGTTGTCGTTCGCTAAGTGTGCGTCAGCATTCGTTACTCATTCGTCGAGCGCGCTGAACCAACGCTATGCATTCGTTATCATTCGCTGAGTGCGTCGAGATGTTTGTGCGTGCACACAAATGTGCGTGGAGCTCAACGCATGAATGTACACGCCAGAAGGACGCCAGACACGCGCAGAGCGCGCTCGACCAACGCCATACACACGCGGAGCACACGCTGGGTATTCGTTGTGTGTTCGTCGGTTAAGGTCTAGTGAACACATGGCACACACATAGCGCACTCCTAGCGCGTGCTTATAACGCATATCCAGCAAACATGCAACGAATATGGGCGTGCTGAACGAATCTCTAGCGCGCCCAGCGCTCTTCTAGCGTGCTCTTAGCGTGTACCTAGCGTGTATACAGCGTGTAACCATTGGGGTTAATAAACGGGTGCCGCCCCACCTTCTCATCATTTCTCCTCTGTCCATCATTGGTGATAACAGCGGTTCCTGCTGATCAAGTCTAGAAGAACCATCTCAGAAGATGGAGGATCCAGACAAGCTGCGACTAAACATCAGCAGAGACTCGTGGAACTGGCACTTCACGAAGTCCATGATATCAGGAGAAGAAGAAAGAGAAGAGGTCAACATGGGGTCCTGGGTCCGACCCTTTTTATTATAGGCAAAGTCACGTCACAGTTACGTGACCGCTGGCCGTTCGCTGGCTATGCGTTGAGCGCGCGGTGCATGCGCTGTGCATTCGTTGATTTTTTAAACATGTGCGTTCTGTATACGCTCTGTTTGCGCCATGTACATGCGCAGCGCGCTAGCAACATGCTGTGTATTCGTTGTCAACTCGCTAGCTTCTTCTAAATCCTGGCAAAAGTTGAGCGCACACCGACGCACTGATAGTATTTTCTATTTGTTCATTCATTTTCAATGCGCGGGCCGTGCGTCGCGTATGTGTGACCGAGCCTTTAGAGGCTGATCAAATCCAATGTTATCATCAGTTATAGATGTAATTACATTGAAATCATCACAGCAGATAAATTTAAAGTGTTCAAATTTATGCTTAAAACTAATTATATCGGATTCAATAATTGGGAAAAAAGAGTTTTTCGGTGATATGTAAAACAAAACCAATTATAAAGTCATACATTAGATCGGACACTTTTGACGAAGTTTTTAGCCAAATGATATTAGCAGAATTACTTGATAAATCCCTGATATCAAATTGCTTAAAAAGCTCTGATTTCAGAAAACACATACGATGTATATGACCTTATATTCACACACAGACCAAGTTTCATTTCGACTAGCATGTTCCCCGATCCGAAATAGTCGAAGGTTATTTCTCCTAGACTGTGACTCTACCTTTTTTTCTTTTCTTTCCTAAGCTTGTGGTTCTAACTCTAAGTGGTTCATTTTATCCTTAAGAACTTGGACTGTCAGTCAACGCTTGGTTACTTAGTTTCAGTTGCTTATTTGATGTACATACAACCTGCATGTTATCTTCCATATCATTGACTGCTTTTTCCATTTTCTCAAATCGTGTTTCTATATTGGATACACTCCCTTTGACTGCAAGCATGCCATCCATCAAACCATCTTAACTAGTGGTATGCCTACTTGATTATGTTGCCGCCGTATTGTCTAGCCATGTTTCTATACTCGGTTAGGATCTCATAGTGAACGCATATCAACACTCTGTGTAGAACTAGTCGCTGCGTATTTGAATAGATAGCTGACTACTGCTGGCTACTGCTGGTACCTTGTTCATGCGATTTATCTTTGTGAGTGGTTCGGTTGGCTGTAGCTTCTGTTGCCTTTCCTTTAGCTCCACTATAACTTTTAGTTTTGTTAGTGGAGGGCATGGATTAGGTTCTACGCATTGAGCAACCAGTACTAAGAACAGTGATAACTTTGTTGCTTGATGTGGAGTTAGTTGCAATCCAAATTGTCTATCTTTGAGTTACCAGGTATAAATAAACCAATCCGAGATCGCCACATGGAAAAGCATATACCCACATTTAATACTATTCCTATATAAAACCGATGTCCGAAAATAATTCTAAACGAGTACCCCTTTTACTCGAGTTAATCGTGCGTCTAATCCTCTTCGATACATTTCATCGTGCGTCCTTCTCTTTACTGCACTCAATATATATGTACTGTGCTGATTTCTGACCGGCTGAATGGCAAAGTTAGTATGAATTTAAATCAAGTTGTTAAACAGAATACATTATGTCCAACATTAGGTATGCATCTAGATAGTGTATGTGTATAATCCGTGCTCAATTCGATATATACATTACCGTTTAAAAAAATCAGAGCAATCTTAGCACTGACTCCCGAAAAAAAGGTCTGTTAACATGGCTTCACTCGATTCATGCTAATCAATTTCTATAATAGATTCATTGCACTATAAACCATCGTTTCTGTCCAAAAAAAGGAACCTGATAAGGCAGAAAAGCATAGGTTGAACCATGTGTCTATGTTTTATTGGGGTTATACACGCACTCCACCATGACCGCCTTACTGTGGATCGAACCCGGTTCCTGATCCCCGACGCTAACTATTCGGTCACCGAGGATTCCTGATCCACAGTGAGAGACCTGTACCTCGTGATGATAGAGCGTAAAGTTATACAAGCATACTGCGACGATGGTTCTCTCTTGTCTCTACTCTCACGACACCGCACGAATAATGCTATCGAGTTGTCGCGAGACGGAAACGGTTTTCGCCCGTTTCCATAGCAACGGTGGTTGCTATGGCGACCATACTACGAAAGGAACAACTAGAGCCTAGACCATTCATCCCTACCAAGTTTGGTCGAAATCCGTTGATTAGTTTTGGCGCTACGCTTGCCACAAACAAACAAACAAGCATACTGCGACGATGGTTCTCTCTTGTCTCTACTCTCACGACACCGCATGAATAATGAAACAAGCTATCGAGTTGTCGCGAGAACAGCGTCAAATCCACTTGAATATTTCTTCTCCTCGTGTAAAAGTACGGGAAACGGAAGTTGTAATGGCTATGTGAAGTGCTCTCTGGTTGGTCGAAATTTGGTCGTGTCCGGATTTTTAGCCAATCAGCGATCAGGTAATAGGAAACCATTTCTTTTTGTGTCGATATATTTAGTTTTGACGTGTCTGTGTTTTACGCGGAAATGGTACCCCTTACGGCAACTCAAATATTAAGAAAACGAAGAGACGGATCAAAAATCGGGACGATCATTCGATGTAGCAACTGATGGGCTACACAACGCACACCGAGTGGTTTCTAAATTCGAAAAACTGTGGGAGGAGATAGTTTTCGCCCGTTTCCATAGCAACGGTGGTTTCTATGGCGACCATACTACAAAAGGAACAACTAGAGCCTAGACACTTCATCCCTACCAAGTTTGATCGAAAGCCGTTGATAAGTTTTGGCGCTACGCCGCATGTCACAAACAAACAAACAAACATTTTACAAACAAACGAAAGGACAGAAACGAAGACCGACTTTAAGGGTCTCTAGAAGAGAGAACCAACTAACAAACGGACAGAAGCGAAGACCGACTTTAAGGGTCTCTAGAAGAGAGAACCAACAAACAAGCATACTGCGACGATGGCACAGCGAGTGGTTTCTAAATTCGAAAAAACTGTGGGAGGAGATAGTTTTCGCAGGAAAAGCGGAGCAACTAGAGCCTAGACCCTTCATCCTTACCAAGTTTGGTCGAAATCCGTTGAATAGTTTTGGCGCTACGCTTGCCACAAACAAACAAACAAACGGACAGAAACGAAGACCGACTTTAAGGGTCTCTATAAGAGAGAACCAACAAACGGACAGAAACGAAGACCGACTTTTAGGGTCTCTAGAAGAGAGAACCAACAAACGGACAGAAACGAAGACCGACTTTAAGGGTCTCTAGAAGAGAGAACCAATAGTTAAGTTTGCATATTATAGCTATGGATTTATGTAGGCTACGTCATTCCTTTCCAAAAGAAGTCTGTTTCTTTATGTTTTTACGGAGGTATTTGTGGTGTTTTATGTTTTTACGGAGGTGTTTATGATTTTAACGCCGTTATTACCTGAAATTCATCCCCAGAATACATCTGCAGCTGTTTTGACAGCCACCTGTTGCCCTGATCCCCGGAAACTGTCCACACCAATGACGTCATATTGCTCTTTAATATGTGAAGCGATAAGTTACCGATGTCTCGACCAAACATATGATACTCAAATTCAATACACGTGTAGCCTGTATTCTGAAAATATTCATTTATGAGCTTAGTTCACACAAGATCACATAAAATTGTGAACTGGGATAAAGTCACGAAAACGCATGATTCAATGTACACTGTCTATAAACCGAGAATTTAAGAGAAGCATAGAAATAATCTTATTCGTTCAAGTTTTGAGCCATTTTGCTGGATGATCTTGTTATCAAGGTTCATCTGTAGGACGATACCAATATCATTGAAATCAGATCAAAATACTTCGCTGTGCGAATATTGGGTTAGACGACATCCCATAGAATGTCGTCTCGTTTTCACCCTATGCTTTCTTTTTATAAAAATACTAATGAGCAAGTGCTGGGAATCGCATGATACAACCAACGCTCGGTTATATACAATCGGAATATCTCTATCTTGTTCCTTTATATTCGTTGTGTTCTGTGTTGATACCTAACGGATTTTTAGGCAACAATTTGATTGGCTGAATGAAATGGTAACAGTCTTCAGGATCTGTACGCGCGTTTGTTACTGCAGAGAAGTTTAAGACTGATTTTGATGAGCTTGGTGGCTATATAATTTACCGATTAAAGCCTGCGTGATGTTTAATGCTGTTGCATCTGTCTTAAATTGAGATAGCCGTCATTTGTGAATGCTTGAACATAATTTAAGACACGACACATGAACACTGACTATCGGAAGTTTTAAAATTGATGGTTATCATTACTCTCAAATCTAATCATTATCTTAGGATCGTATCGTTTTGTCAGACGATTCAAGGAAGCGTGTGCGTTCAGATGGCGAACAAAATATATGCTGATCAGACGGTGCGAAGGCAAACGTTGATCTAGATCTTCTTTGATCGCAAAGTGTTTAGTGTTGATTTCTGTTTGACGCGATCCATAGTGCACACAAACCGTGACTGAATGGCACACTATTTAAAATGCGCTTAACATAAAAATAAATCTAGTAAAAATAATATATATGTGCATAAATAAAAGTTAAGTATTGGAAAATTTCAAAATACGTCTTTTTCAAATGCTTCGAAAGGGTAAGTGTTAAAATATAATATTGTTCACAAACCTTGAATAAGGGGGATATGATTTGTGCCATATCTCCATGTGTTCTACTGCCAGACGTCTCGATGTATACATAGCTACCTTTACTTAGAATAGATACATTGGTAAATACATTAATGGTGCTTTTATCGTGTCTTTATTAGTTTGTGAAATAATGCAATATATTTGAACTACATATGAGCGACGTTCACAAAAGGTCAGATGATGTATTTCATTAAGATATTGTGAAGATTAGTAGTTTCTCCTTTTCACTGAATGTTCTCTGCATTCGCTTTTTTTCGTAAGCGTCACAATCAAGTTAACTTTTGTTTTTACATAAGCTTGATAGAAGCTTGTCAACGTGTGTAGCTACATATAAGAAAGAGCAAATGTGCAGACTGGTCGGAACCTTGATTGTTCAGAAAGTCCAACAAGAAATTTTCTCATGAGTTCGCTTTTTCAAAAAAGACAGCGCTTGATACCGAACTTGCACCGTGTCCTACTCAATGCCAAATACAGTACAACTGTGTCTAATATTGTATAATTGAATGAATTGATTCATTGTTTGCAGTTAACGACGTTTTTCAAAACTCGATTGACACTTCTTTAAAAATGTTAGGATCTGAAAAATGTACACGTCATGTTGAAAGTTTAATTGATTGGACTTTCCAATGTTATCTCAGTCGTATCGTGGCGGCCAGTTCACATACGTGTGTCAATGTTATTTCAGTCATATCGTGGTGGCCAGTTCACATTACGTGTGTTTGATGACATCCTCGCATCTAGCTACTTTCTCACATATATTATTCAAGCCCATTGTTGAAAAACGAATGAAGCTTGTCACAATTACTTTTGTCAAACGTTGAAAATAACGAATAGTGAAGCCGATGTTTACATTACGACCCATGAACGGATAGTCATCGTCTTTACCCACTGAACTATCGCTATTTGCAGAATTCTGCATCTAAACGACTTCACAAAAATATAACTTAAACACAGAATATATATAAATGAAGGTATAATTACTGAAAACTTTGCAGCAATGGAGAAATTGCTCACAATGTTTACAATTGTCGTCTTTGTATAGGCATAACTAATCGTGTATATGTGAGAAAGGGTAAAGAACTCCTCCCACTTTTCAAGCTAAACTAAATAAATGCGCCGTCTCACGTGAACAACCAACATTGTGGACTCTGCGTTAAGCATCGACCCGGATCAGCCTAAGTATGCCGCTCAGGTTAACCCGGACAGACACTGTTCGCCTCCTGTGGATTTTCTGTTTCAAGAATCATTACTTTATACCTCTATTCCCCAAAGACGGAATGTGTCGGTCAGGATTAGCCTGCGCAGACTGATCTGGGTCGGTACATTACGCGTAGTCCACAATGTTGGTTTTCTCGTGGGACGGCTCATATCATGTGTAAGTGTGTGTGTGTTTGTGTGTGTGTATGTGTGTGTGTGTGTGTGTGTGTGTGTATGTGTGTGGTGGGTGGTCCTAATTGGCTCACTCAAAGTACAAGTTTGCATTTCATAACAGTGTAGATTCAAGACCATCTTGTTCACCTGTTCAGTCTTATCAGAATATACACATCTTGACAGAACCTCCTAACATATTTGTATAAGTAATATGTGAACAGTGTATATCTGAACGAGACTATGCGGATACACAGCTTTATCTAGATATATATATACTGTTCACTGTTGCCAAAGTTTTCCTTTTCCCCATGATCGGGCTTATTTAACCGTATCCGGGTTAGAGGTCAGATTGCGCGCGCATTAGGAGGGCGAGACCAGGGTTCGATCCACGCTATTGTCCTACCTAATACTATATACATGGTAGTAAATTGCTGGCCTCGAGGGTTGTGGGAAAGCAATACGACTGATTCGTTGGTTTCAGGAAAAATAATGTTGGTAGTACTAGTAGATTACTCACGAAAGGCCGTGATATAACTGAAATACTGATTGTAAACGGTGTAAAACACAAAACAAAAAAATCCCGAATAAATTGGCATCATCTAAATCTGATCGTGGCGAATCTTTTATTATATTACACATTAAGGGTATTATATGTAACATATATACGGACATGGAGGTTCACCAGACTTCACTCCCCGGCCGGATCATACCAAAGACCAACAAATGGTAGTCATTGCTACCCTACGACTGACTCCTGGAATCAGGATAAACAGACATGGAGTACCTATAACTTCCCCAGGAATTGCCGTGATATAAAATAATGAATGCGGCGTAAAACACCGAACAATCAAGTAACTCAGACTTCACTCCTCACAAAAGCAAACAAGACTCGTTTGAAATCATCTTTGTTTTTCGTTATAGTTCTCAGGGACGCAGCGTGGTTAAAATTCGATTTAATCAATTTGTTTATGTGTTTGACGGGGTCTGGGGACCTCCTCCGGAAACAATTTGTGAACAGGAACAACATATATCAGGTTTTAGTTGGTTTAAATACAACTTCAACACATCAACAACAATCAGAGAAGCAACAATCTCAAGTAGCAATAACACAGACTGCAACAATCACAGACAACACTAATCACAGACAGCAACAATCTCAAGTAGCAATAACACAGACTGCAACAATCACAGACAACACTAATCACAGACTGCAACAATCACAGACAACACTAATCACAGACAGCAACAATCAGAGAAAGCAACAATCTCAAGCAGCAATAACACAGACTGCAACAGTCACAGACAACAACAATTACAGACAGCAAAAGTACAGACAGTAACGATCACAGACAACAACAATTACGCCCGAAACCACTAAAACCTGTTTCGTGAAAAGGTTATTAATTGAAAAAATCTACCATTGGTGCACGTACTGCAATTATTGCAGTCACATGTCGGTCCAGTGAATAGGGTAGGTGTGAAACCACTTTGTCGATACCATGTTAAAGTAGCATTAGAAGACTGGTACCAGCCGCACAATTCTCTATCAAAATCACAGTTGTGGTACTCTGTAAAAAAGCAATGTCTGAAGTTTGATTCATTATTGAAGAAATTTATCAAAGTGTTTCTTTTGAGCAAGTCCATGTATAATTCCTACATTGGTCATGTTTAACGTTCATGTATCACAATTGACTTACTGATTAGTTAACCTCTGTATGATATCATTTAAAACATATATACTAATATGTGGTATTCAGACCAGCATGCATATCCGTACAGACATATCTGAATCTACAGTGACATACCGAAGCACCTTGAAAACATCAATGAGGGGGGAAAGTTGGAAAGAAGAGGCTTTTCGTTAACTGGCGTTTGTCCACAACTCCTTCAGTTTTGTAAACCACACTTCAAAGTATTCGAAGGCGAAGGATCTACCATGTCGCTATAACAGCTAGTTCTATAGACAGGCAATATAAGTGTTCACTTATACATTAACCTTGGCTCTACCATGTCGCTATAACAACTAGTTTTATAGACAGGCAATATAAGAGTTCACTTATACATAAACCTTGGCTCTACCATGTCGCTATAAAAGCTAGTTCTATAGACAGGCAATATAAGTGTTCACTTATACATAAACTTTGGCTCTACCATGTCGCTATAACAACTAGTTCTATAGACAGGCAATATAAGTGTTCACTTATACATAAACCTTGGCTCTACCATGTCGCTATAAAAGCTAGTTCTATAGACAGGCAATATAAGTGTTCACTTATACATAAACTTTGGCTCTACCATGTCGCTATAACAACTAGTTCTATAGACAGGCAATATAAGTGTTCACTTATACATAAACCTTGGCTCTACCATGTCGCTATAAAAGCTAGTTCTATAGACAGGCAATATAAGTGTTCACTTATACATAAACCTTGGCTACAATTACATGATATGTTCAATTCAACCATAATGTTAAAATTATATTTTCAATTTATTCATAATGATAAGTACATAAAATATGTGTACGGCCTCCGTTATTCTAACGTATAGACACACTGGTTATATATCAAAACATTCATTGAATGATCGATTTTGGTTTATTTATAAAAGAATTCAAAGAAGTTTGGTCTGTTCTTTCTAGTCAATAATGTCTTCCCACTTTAATATAAAGCCTGTGGCTACAGCATCAAAAACGCGCGAAAGGTCTAGTATGTCGATACTTAAGTATAGTTCAAGGTTTAACAGGGATTTAAAGGTACAGTAAGTGTCACATCTTGAAGAAGTTGATCATTGATAGGGCACACTTTGGTCATAACATACATACTTATGTCCTTGAATAAAACATGTAGTTAACATCAGTAAAATGTACAAATTTATTAAATAATAAACAATAATAAATCGATGTAAATACGAGTACATGATGCCAGCAATGCTCTGCACTTCCATTATGTCATATACCATTCTTTACTCTCCCATTACATCACTTTAAAGTCATAATAACATTCATTGTTTTCAAATGAGATAAAGTATATTATTTAAACAGTTTGTTCATCGGCAACCTTTCTGTTCTGAAAATCAATTCCATATGAAGGATTTGTATAAACGAGTTCAATCAGTGGATACAATGTGTAGATCAGATTGGTGAGGGTGATATGAAAACAAGTATGACACATGACAAGCCGTGTAGTCAATCAATCTCATCCGCGTTTCTTAGTTTATTTTGGACGATTTCTTGTACATTGTATGGTATTGTATTTTGTTACACATGTAAATTTGAAATGATAATTGTTCCTCTAAAAATTAAACGAATTAAAATCAGAGTTTAATTCGCTTACCGTTTAGTCAATCTCATTTAAACGAGACAAAAACAAAATTAGCTTGTCGCGAAAAATAAATATATGATCGACAGAAATGACATTATTTTGGTTTTGGTACAATGTGAACTGTTTGACTAAACATGTGGACCTTGTTTAAGATCTCGTATCACAGCATCCTTGTATGACAATATGTCCTCGCACTCCCCGATGATAACGTCATCAATGGCAATGTCCGTTGTGTCAAGCTGGCCCCGGATCGACTCAAATACTACCTGAAACAAGATACCCGTAATTATTTCATCATCATTTGCTACAGATCCAAAATGGAAACATTGTTAGCAGAAAGAGAATTGTTCACTCGAGATATGCATTTATTAATTGTGCTCGTATAGAGTTCGCTTGTTTCTCGAACGAATCAACGATTAACTAAACATGTAACTTTCAAAAAATGTTCCATAGTTGAAATAATTGAGTCACGTCCGGCGATTTGGGATCTTATTACATTTCCACTTTGGTATTATTAAAGATCACATTGGATTACCACTTGTGAGGCTACATATCTTTTCTGAAGACGCATTTAGGTGTATATAATATATAAAATAAAATCGTCAGGTGCGACTCAATAACAGTATGTTACCTATGAATTGTTGGTATGTATTTTGTTTTACGCAGCTTCAACACTTTTTCATTTATATAACGACGTTTCTTGGATAAGTTACCAGTACTACTTGTTCATTTACCCAGACATCAGCGAGTCAGTCGTAATGCTAACACAATAATCCTCAGCACCAAGGATGGAAAGTTATTATTACACCGTTCAAAGTCTTTCGAATGAACCGAGGCGGACACTGTTCCACTGCACGCCGAGGCGGACACTGTTCCACTGCACGCCGAGGCGGACACTGTTCCACTGCACGCCGAGGCGGACACTGTTCCACTGCACGCCGAGGCGGACACTGTTCCACTGCACGCCGAGGGGGACACTGTTACACTGCACGCCGAGGCGGACACTTTTTCACTACAAACCGAGGGGGAATTTATTCCACTACATACCGAGGCGGACGCTTTTCCACTACAAACCGAGGCGGACACTCTTCCACTGAACGCCGAGGAGGAAAATTGCGAGCAACTTTGCAGGAAAAATGTTACCATACTTCTAGAAGCAATATTGACTTACTTGAAAAGAGACAGATGGGCTTAGATCTGTTATAAGTTCCATTTTCCATCCAACACCTTGGTTACTAGATTTTGTCCAAACCGGATCAAGAACATTGCCTTCGGATTTCAAATATATGTTAATAGTTCCGATACCAGCCCCGTACATATTATACCAAAATCTGCGTGGATAGTCAAGATAAAAGCTTTTTAATTGCATCAATTGGCATTAAAAAAAGAGAGGACTATTTCAAGTTGTTGATCGTTAAAAGCACTGAGAAAACCAAAATAAATCATGATGTTATAACTCGGACGTACAGCGAATATAAATCATGATGTCACAACGCGGACGTACAGCGAATATAAATGATGATGTACACGGACGTACAGCGAATATAAATGATGATGTACACGGACGTAGAGCGAATATAAATCATGATGTTACAACTCGAAAATTCAGCGAATAGAAATCATGATGTTACAATTCGGACGTACAGCAAATGTAAATCATGATGTTACAACTCGGACGTACAGCGAATATAAATCATGATGTTACAACTCGGACGTACAGCGAATATAAATCATGATGTTACAACTCGGACGTACAGCGAATATAAATCATGATGTTACAACTCGAACGTACAGCGAATAGAAATCATGATGTTACAACTAGGACGTACAGCCAATATAAATCATGATGTTACAACGCGAACGTACAGCCAATATAAATCATGATGTTACAACTCGGACGTACAGCGAATATAAATCATGATGTTACAACTCGGACGTACAGCGAATATAAATCATGATGTTACAACTCGGACGTTCAGCAAATATAAATCATGATGTAACAACTCGGACGTACAGCAAATAGAAATCATGATGTTACAACTCGGACGTTCAGCAAATATAAATAAAGATGTTACAACGCGAACGTACAGCGAATAGAAATAAAGATGTTACAACTCGGACGTACAGCGAATGGAAATCATGATGTACTCGGACGTACAGCGAATATAAATCATGATGTAACAACTCGGACGTACAGCCAATATAAATCATAATGTAACAACTCGGACGTTCAGCAAATATAAATCATGATGTAACAACTCGGACGTACAGCAAATATAAATCATGATGTAACAACTCGGACGTACAGCAAATAGAAATCACGATGTTACAACGCGAACGTACAGCGAATAGAAATAATGATGTTACAACGCGAATGTACAGCGAATAGAAATAAAGATGTTACAACTCGGATGTACAGCCAATAGAAATCATGATGTTACATTTCGGACGTACAGCCAATATAAATCATGATGTTACAACTCGAACGTACAGCCAATGTAAATCATGATGTTACAACTCGGACGTACAGCAAATATAAATCATGATGTTACAACTCGAACGTACAGCCAATATAAATCATGATGTTACAACGCGAACGTACAACGAATAGAAATCATGATGTTACAACTAGGACGTACTGCCAATATAAATCATGATGTTACAACTCGGACGTACAGCCAATATAAATCATGATGTTACAACTAGGACGTACTGCCAATATAAATCATGATGTTACAACTTGGACGTACAGCGAATAGAAATCATGATGTTACAACTAGGACGTACTGCCAATATAAATCATGATATTACAACTCGAACGTACAGCCAATATAAATCATGATGTTACAACGCGAACGTACAGCGAATATAAATCATGATGTTACAACTCGGACGTACAGCGAATATAAATCATGATGTTACAACTCGAACGTCCAGCCAATATAAATCATGATGTTACAACTTGGACGTCAGCGAATAGAAATCATGATGTTACAACTAGGACGTACTGCCAATATAAATCATGATATTACAACTCGAACGTACAGCGAATATAAATCATGATGTTACAACGCGAACGTACAGCGAATATAAATCATGATGTTACAACTCGGACGTACTGCGAATATAAATCATGATGTTACAACTCGGACGTTCAGCAAATATAAATCATGATGTTACAACTCGGACGTACAGCGAATATAAATCATGATGTTACAACTCGAACGTACAGCGAATATAAATCATGATGTTACAGTGGTGTTAATGAGATTGTATGTCATCGAAGAAGAAAGAATTTTCTTTTTACTAGAGACAAGATCGTTTTTTATCAGGCGGTGACAACCTTAAACTATAGTCAATGTAAATTATATTATTCTTGTATGTTAACTGTTTTTAAAATCAAAGTTGCAGTGAGTAAACTTACAATAAACAGCCATTTGTTATTCCTGGGATTTCAGTTGATATAAGTCTTGCCTTTATACCCGGTGCTAACCCGGTACCTTCTAAATACATGTAAAAACCTGAAATGAGCACGAATATACACGTAAACCAGTCGATGAAATGGGACTATATTCTAGTTAAGCGAAACAGTTTCTTCCCTGTTCTTTTTTTGTTAAAGCACACGCAATTTTCATTTAGCGAATAACAAGGTAAAGAAAGGTTTCTTCCATTTATCAAATTAACATAAAACAATATTTGTTTGTGTGATTTAAAAATATCAGACTTATCAGACTTTGTTTTAAAACAGTTCAAATTTTGAGAAAATCCTTGTATTTATTTATTCACCGGAGTGCATTCTTGATTAATCACCGGATTAAATGGTAGCCCGTGACTAAGATATCCAATACCCACTTGAAGCAGTTTTCGAAGAGATGCATACACAGACTCCACCAGGATCTATATCCTAACGACTGACCGGTAGCTAGAAAGCTAAGAATAATGAAATAATGTCTTATCTCAGTGAAATAAGAGGGGAGCTGAACACTGATATGACATCTCTGAAAGACAAAATGGGCAGAATTGAAAGCATTTTATCATCCCTCAAAGACGAGAACCAGATACCGAAACTCGAAAATGTGGACACACTAAAAGAAAATTATAAGAGAAACAATTTAAGATGATATGATATTGTAGGCAAGCGGAATGAAGCATGGACTGAGACTGAACAAAGGGTGTGTACATTCATAAGAGACGAACTGGTTTTACCGGATTGTGAGCAAGTAGAAATTGAGCGGACACACAGAGTTGGAATTCAACGGTCGAATTCTTTTCCAATAATAGTTAAATGTTGTAAATGTAAGGACAAAGATTATATATGTAATAAAGCATGGCAAAAGTTCGATAGAAAAACAGACAATTCAGTGAAAGAAGACTATACTGAACGTGTACAATGACACATAAGCGGGCTAGGGAAACGTTTAGTGAAGGCTCGGGAAAATGGTGAACACGCACGGCTAAAATACGATAAATTGGTCATTCAAGGACAAACATACTAATATGACGAACGAACCAATGAAATCGTGAGAATTGGCGGTAATAGAGGTCAACATCAACCAATGAGATATGAGCGGGAAAAACGTGTCAGCGACCTAGGATACTTGGACCAATCAGATATGTGAGGTACAAGCGAAAGTGGGGCAGTGAGCGGAAACATATAGCAGGAAGGCCGAGGTTCCAACGTAAACATAGACATAGACATATTTTATTTCAAGTATTTAGGCCAACGGCCCATAATACTATATATACAGTAATATAATACAATTTGCTAGAGTTACGGTCATGCCAATATACGTTAATTGTTTAATGAAAGATATATATACATTTGTTGAGACATTTGCATCAGATAACCTATGAATATATAATTTTCATTTGTTTCGCTATGTTTTCTGTTCTTTGTTGAAATTCGTTCAAAATATTTTTTCTCAGCTCAAATGCATCGACAAGATATTTAGATACGTTATATATAATGCCTTTATTGCTACATTCTAAAAGTAAGTTAACTTGTTCAACATATCTGTTTGTAATTCATTTCTTTTTAAAGTATTTTTTTCCAATCTCTTCGTAACTATTACGTTCAAAGAAGAAATGAAACTTGTCTTCAATGACATAAATGCCTTGTTTTTCGCAAATTTGGCAGAACCTGTAGTTTCGATCTATGGATAAATGCCTACCACTTAAAATCATGAGATCGTGGGAAGAGCATCTAAAACTTGACAATGTTTTCTTTAATACAAAGGACAATTCTGAATTGAGATAAGTTTCGGGAGTTAATAATGATCCGAAATGTTTGTAATGTATTGCTTTGGGGTTTCGTTTATATCAGTATGCCATTTCTGAGTGAAAACATCTTTTATTCTTTGTGTAAAAACTTTTAAAAACTCTTTGTCATTTCCAACATCATGCAATATCCAAACATATCCAAATCCATACTTAAATAGAAGATCTTTTATAAAAGTAGCCCAAGTACGTAAAATAAACATAAACATTGCAACGTTACGGAAGCGCATATTGAGCATTAGATGCACACAAGATTTCAATATATTTATTATCATTCCGATTTATTTTTCTCTAATAACAGACATAGATATAGTGATCACGAAATATTATAATCTCTTTTAGAAATAATTATGTTAAGATTTTGTTATAATGTTTGAATATCAATATATAAAGTTAAAAAAGAGCATATATATTTCATGATCTCTACAATCATGTGTGCAACTGATGCGCATATTAAGCATCAGTTGCACACATGATTTCAATATATTTATCATCATTACGATTTATTTTTCTCTAATAATAGACATAGATGTAGAGATCATGAAATATATATGCTCTTTTTTAACTTTATATATTGATATTCAAACATTATAACAAAATCTTAACAAAACTTATTTCCATTTCAATGGATCTTTTGTGCAATTTGAATAACTTTTTTTTTAAGTTCGCAACTTTCAATAAGATGAGATGTTTTATCACATCATCACGAAATCTTCTTTCTATACATGTTATTAATAATTGATGAAATTTAGATAATTATTTCTAAAAGAGATTATAATATTTCGTGATCACTATATCTATGTCTGTTATTAGAGAAAAATAAATCGGAATGATGATAAATATATTGAAATCATGTGTGCATCTAATGCTCAATATGCGCTTCCGTACAACGTGGAATATTTGCGGATTCAAAAAGAATAGTACAAACAGTTCATTGCTACATTTCCTATCAAATGTTGATATCATTGATTTTCGAACTGTTTAGATGGTTTTACGTACTTTGATTCTATACGAATTAAAAATAAGAAATCTCTTCGAAATAGTGGTGAAGTCCTTTTTTTTTTTTTTATACGAAATGGTCTACTCAATGAGAAACGTATTATACGAATCTGCCCTAAATTAAAACAAAGTGTCGTACTTCTAGTTAAAACAAGTTTATCTAATACAATATCTAATAACATATATCTCACCAGAAGGGTCAACTATCTATAATAACTTGTAAGAGAAAAATGGCATAACATTTATTCGACAACAATATCCAAACTGTTACTTGTATATAGCTTGAGATTTAAATGCAAGGATAACAGATTATCTTGACTTTATTCCAGAAGATTCGTTAGAATACGTTTTGTACAACTGATGTTGATTTTGATTTCGACAACTTCTGACGTAAAAGAAATAAGATATAATTAATTCGAGAAGTCTTTAATAAAACTATGCTGTATGCATAATGTTCATAATTTGAACGGTAGACTATATAATGATAGTGATGGAAACTATACATGTTTAACTAATAATGGGGCTAGTGTAGTGGACTACCATCATATAGCCTCTACACCCCTGTGTTCATATAAAAGTAATGTTTATGTTCTTGAACGGGACGAAGCAGACCATGTATCTATTGATGCACAACTGAGGCTTATCGGTAAATTATGTTCTCTTAAACCCACCAAATGTAAGCATTCAACTCATTTACTTCCCTTTCCAACATATAAATGGAAAGAGGCATATATATAGTCAAATGTTTAATGATTCTTTTTCTGAAGAATTTCAAAAACAATCAGCTGAAATAAAAACCCCAGTTAATTCCGATGTTGTTTCAGCCGTTTCAAAAATTGTATAATTATACTAAACGTCTGGTAAAACATTGTAAAGGTAAAGGCAAATCTAGCCACCAGACTTGGTGGGATGACCAATGTGAAAACGCAAAGTATGCCAAATATGCTGCTCTAAGGCTCTTTCGATTGACAAATCAAGACAATAATTACACAAACTACATTGAACCGCGTAAAGCGTTTAAACTAGTGTCTTCATAAAGATCATGTATAGGAATAAACTACCGTCGGCTAAACATAATCCTAAACTATTTTGGTCATTTTTAAAACAATCTTCATATACTTCAAATACATTTGGGGATATTAAAATAGAAGATTGGAACATCTATTTTGAGGGTTTATTGCATCTTTGAGAGATTTAAAATATGATTGTGAAGATGAGAATGCAAACAGTATTATTCTGAGTGACTCCAATACATATTGATGAGGTATATCAAAGTATAAATAAACTAAAACAGGGTAAATCGCAAGGCACATATAACATCGGGCCAGAGTTCTACAAATATATATGTTTCGATATAGCTCCAATTTTGTGTCCGCTTTTTAATAGTGTTCTCTCCTCTGGCGTTTTCCCAGACACATGGAGAGACAGTTTTATTGTACCTGTATACAAGTCAGATAATACTTTTGTAGAAATGTTCCTTAGGTGACCCACTATCAGATTCCTTAAAGCCATGTTGATTGGTCGAAAAACATTGCCACCACAGGGCGGGGTTGTTTTGCCTTATACGGCTTTAGTGAAAACTTAAAAAATCTTCTCCTCGAAAAGTGTTTAGCTGATTTTCAAATAATAATCAAATAATTTTGAAGAAATATTCCTAGGATGACCCTCTATCAGATTCCTTTAAGCAATGTTGATTGGTCGAAAACTATGGCCACCAGGGGGCGGGGCTTATATGACTGAAGTGAAAAAAAAAATCAGGTGAGCGATACAGGGCCATCATGGCCCTCTTGTTTATGATATTTAGTTGCATTTTGCTCACAGCTAACTAAATAATTACTGTTGTTTGCTATTTTCTAACTCTGAACTTGCCGCCGTGATATTGCTTCTTATTATAAAACGGCATTAAAGCCTAATCAATCAATCAATCCATAATGACAAAACATACCATCAGGGACTTGTAGCGTATGATCTTCAATAGGGCCTGTATTTTCACTAGGTGTCTGCGAGTTGTGTCTGGTCCAGTCGGCTTCATCATTGGTGTCCTGTGTCCATCCACAAAGACCGATGTCTTCGAAATTACAGTAGAAGACAGCTGTGAAAAATATGGTCAATACTTGTCATTTTGGTATGTTTATTTCAGCGTTCAGTTAGTGTTTATACCAACTGTAGCGAATCGACAAAAAGTACAGATACTTGGAAGTTCGTGAATCTAAAATTTGCTTGGTGGATTTTGCATTGGATGCCAACGTAAACTATACTTGAATGCACTCCTGGCAATGCTCGTAAATTTTCGTTTCTGACAGGCTACATATTATTTGTCAAAGAATATATCTATTTTATTACACAATATTAGGGACAACGTCATTATGTACTATCAATGAGCATACATTTCCTCAAGCGTAAATAGTGACTTGAACAATAATTCAACCAATGTTTGGTAATGAAATAATGTAGTAAAACTTCACGTATCAACCCTTCATCGGTAGAGTATGGTAATAAGAACAAATGCATGAGTTTATGTCCAAGTTGGCATTTACAAGCAGTGTAGATTTAAATCAGACTGTACATCTGTTCCGTTGTATCATAATCCACACACGTTAACAGAACCTTCCTACACTCTTGTGTAAGTAATATGTGAACAATGTATATCAAACTGTACATGACAATGTATGTATTTATCAGACTGTACATAACAGTGTACATAGTTATCAGACTGTACATAACGGTGTATATATCTATCAGACTGTACATAACAGTGTATATATTTATCAGACTGTACATAACGGTGTATATATTTATCAGACTGTACATAACAGTGTATATATTTATCAGACTGTACATAACGGTGTATATATTTATCAGACTGTACATAACAGTGTATATATTTATATTTATCAGACTGTACATAACAGTGTATATATTTATCAAACTGTACATAACAGTATATATATTTATCAGACTGTACATAACGGTGTATATATCTATCAGACTGTACATAACAGTGTATATATTTATCAGACTGTACATAACGGTGTATATATATATCAGAATGTACATAACAGTGTATATATTTATCAGATTGTACATAACAGTGAATATATTTATCAGACTGTACATAACAGTGAATATATTTATCAGATTGTACATAACGGTGTATATATTTATCAGACTGTACATAACGGTGTATATATTTATCAGATTGTACATAACAGTGTATATATTTATCAGATTGTACATAACAGTGTATATATTTATCAGATTGTACATAACAGTGTATATATTTATCAGATTGTACATAACAGTGAATATATTTATCAGATTGTACATAAAAGTGAATATATTTATCAGATTGTACATAACAGTGAATATATTTATCAGACTGTACATAACAGTGTATAAATCTATCAGACTGTACATAACAGTGTATATATTTATCAGACTGTACATAACAGTGTACATATTTATCAGACTGTAGTATATATCTATCAGACTGTACATAACAGTGTATATATTTATCAGACTGTACATAACAGTGTACATATTTATCAGACTGTACATAACGGTGTGTATATCTATCAGACTGTACATAATAGTGTACAAATTTATCAGACTGTACATAACAGTGTATATATCTATCAGACTGTACATAACAGTGTATATATTTATCAGACTGTACATAACAGTGTATACATTTATCAGACTGTACACTTTTCACAAACGCAATCGTGTACATGTTCCTATGCACGGGTTCCTATGTCCTATTTCTAGTATATATAGACGGCTTTAACCCTCTAATGAATCAAAGAAGCCAGGAGTACATCACATGCAAGATTAGAATCAAAGCCATAACTATGTGTGCTTCGAGAGGCATGTTTTCAACAGGATCTGCGTAATTACGAAGTTATTCACACATGACATTTGCCTATTTAGAGTAATCAATAATAATTTGTGAACTACTTTAATCTTTGGCAACTGTACAGTCAACAACCGTCAAAATTGTTTCGATTGCAAAAGTCCGGTTTAATTGCTTCGCTGCAAGTCTCAAATTGTCGTCAACATAGTTAACATAGTTAACCCATATACTAAAACGATATAGAGAAGCGGTGATTGCTTAATTTTCTGATTGTGTAGAATATATAAATCCATAGCTAAATTCGAGACGACTTGTCATAACCAATATACATGTACGCACAGCGAAGTATTTTGGACTGATTTCAATGAGATTGACTGAAAGCCTAACTCTTACCATGGGACTAGTATCATCGTCATGTTACAAGGTTTATCTGATCGATGAAGCAGTCTACGCTACCTTCAGGTATTGATGAATGAGTAGTGTACAATGTAAACCAAGATGTGACTGTACGAATGTGAAGATTGATTTAAGTATACATCGTCTTCAAATGTTGAGTACTTAAAGTCTTAACATTAGCATATGTAGCGTACGTCAATGCTATTTAAGGTCGCTATATCAGGATAAACGTTAAAAGTCACACATCATATTGAAATATATCAAAGTACACAATAACATTTCATGAACAGTCTGCAAACCTGCACTGCTGTTGAAGCATATTGGTGTTGATCCCGACCACTTGCCGTCATACATGCACGTGCGTTCCGGGGCTCCAATTAGTACGTGATTTATACTGGTACAGCTATATCTTATACTGGAACCTACTGATGTGTTTTTGACTTCTACTATCCCGTTGTTCATAGTGTGTGGATAGGAACATTTCTTGAGTGCTTCAATAAATAACAATGTATATGAATGCTAAAGAATCTTCGAATTGCTATTTTCAATACTTTCAACCATGTATCCATAAGATAAACGGAGAAGAATATTCAAACTATTAAGATAGATGATAGATTCCTTCCAACTACAAATCACAGAACAATGGTTATTTAATTATGAAACTTACAAGGGAATTTGTGTTCGAAAACACATCCTTAAATAGACGAAACTACATTTTCATTAGGGTAAAATTCGTTTTATATACGTCTACAGTCTTCACAATCACGAAACTACAATATGGGCACACTATATTGGCTGATTTAAATATCTTTGTAAAGATAAACAATCGACTACAATCCGTGCACTCTATCGAGCGATTGGATCTTTATTTAATAGTACAAAAGATATGGAGGTCCCAGTTGATATTATATTGAATCCTTTTGATTCATACATAGCCTCAATTCCATGGTAAACATTATGTTATGTTAATACTGAATTATGATAGTAAAGTGTGGGGTTTTAATAGGGTTGAAAACCTTGAGTGAGTGCAGAGAAAATTGTTTAAAACTCTAAAAGCATCTAACGGTTTATGATTTTCATAGTTACTCCCCAACGCAGGGAAATAACGAGAAACAGTAATGTTAGTAACTGGAAACATCTGCTAGAGTCGTCAGGTTTTTCTGACATTTGGTTATATCCCGAATCCGTTTAAGTACATAGGTTTATAACTTTAAATTCCCAACGATTTAAAGATGTACATGCCAATTAATGTCAAGCAAGCATCCACATATACCCTTCATTATATTTTTACAGATAATTTAAGACTGATTTCGCCCGAGCACGTTATCTTGACATATTAGACTCTAAATCATTTCGACAATGCATTGCCGAGCCATAATTTAATGATTGAAAGAGGTAGACATATAAACATTGACAGAAACAATAGAAATGTGCCACTATATTTATTATTCAAGGACTATTAACTTAATAACAATAGAAATTGATTATCAGATACAAGTTGTTTATCAAATACAAGTTGTTTATCAAATACAAGTTGTTTATCAAATACAAGTTGTTTATCAAAAAAAGTTGTTTATCAAATACAAGTTGTTTATAAAATACAAGTTGTTTATCAAATACAAGTTGTTTATCATAACATATGTTAAGTATGTATGTTATGCACAATGAGCTTATATGCTTGTGTTGTAAATAAACTTAGGTTGTGCTATGTTCTGTTCTTTATTGGCTTATCTATATATCTATATACACATTCACATTCACAATCCACTACGTAATATTTTCTTTTGAATTACAGAATAGTGTACGTATGCTTACTTGTTGTAAAGTGGTATTGTGGTAAGTAAATTATAAAGTTATAGAAATTGATTATCAGATACAAGTTGTTTATAAAATACAAGTTGTTTATAAAATACAAGTTGTTTTATAAAATACAAGTTGTTTATCAAATACAAGTTGTTTATCAACATTCGATCAGTCAAACTAGGGGTACTAAGTGTGATTTCATTTATTACTAAAATATCGGGTTGTTTTCAATTCAACTGTATTTTGTGGATGACCTTTAACTAAAGAGTTTGTTTTATCTAGGATAAAATAAATCGGTAATGAAGAAGATTTAACTTACGACAGTTATACAGAGTCTTGATTCTTGTAAGGTCTTTGTCACTCATATATTTCCTCTGACCAACTTCCTCTATATTAACAGATGGGTTTAATATTTCTATAGTGTTAAGTGTTTGCTTTTGAATGGAAAACTGGTTCCTTTTGTAATGCATGATTGAATAAAAGTCATATGTGATGTTCTGTAACTGTGCGTCTTTGTTGATAGCAAAATCGGACTGCTTCCCTGAAAGCATCGACAAATAATGTTTGCCTATAATAATAATAATACTAATAATAAAGAGCTACGGATGGCGATTTGGGGTCTTGTTGCATCAATTTACAGTGAACATTCAGGTTAGCCTTCAAAGTATAGCTCTAGAAGTATCTTCTGAACACAAATAGACAAGTGAATATTTGTATGTAACACACCCAAACATGTTTATAAAGAACGCCATCCCACTGGACCTCGGTTCGATACCCGCTCGCGGAGGTAAGTCATGGTGTAGTGCCCTTGGAAGGTAAGTCATGGTGAAGTGCCCTTTGGAAAGGCATATTTCCAAGCCTAGTACTGGTTTGTTTACCCAGAGATCATAAATAAGTGTTCTTTCGCCGTGGTAAACTGAAAGTGTTCAAAACGATGTAAAACTCAATAAATCTGGCATATAAAAGGACAACATTTTGTTTAAGTGCATGTTCAGTGAATTGGCATTTATCATACCATAGTCAGTAGCATATCTCTGCAGAAAAGTCTTTGAATCTGGTAGTTAGAGTCAGTAATTTACCTGTAAAGAATCATTCATCACTTGTTTGAACTGTTCTAATTCTATGAAATAAACATACCTGGTATTATATTGTGGGAGTTGATATGAATATAACTATCTCTGTCCCGTCTCGTATGTTCGTGTAAAAATCCTAAGGCATGCATCAGCTCGTGCATAATGATACCTTTTGTTACACAATTATGGGAACTCGAAATTGATAGAGTTTGGTTACCACCTTGACGACCAACATAACTGTTACAGCTGTAAACAGATTAAAAACATTTTTTTTTTTTCAAATGCATATCGATACTTCTTTCATTGACATTTTTCAAATAGTTCAACAAATGGACTTGAACGCCATTTTCTATGATAAAATTGCATAAACTGATGAAAATGTTTTCGTATTTGTTTTCAGATAATACGACAGCGCCTTATTTACAATTCTTTTTGTATTGGTTTTCTTAATTGGAATCAGGAAGGTGTTTGAAAGGGATCGTCATTGTAAATATAAGTGAAGTAAGTTTTCAAGAAAAAACAAACAAGTACTGAGAATTTTAATCTTACCCATCATGCCTTCCCGTAATAAAAATGTAGCTATTCTGTTGGTCACGTGGGACGAATGTAATGCAGCTTCCTGAACTTTCTGTTAGATCAAGTAGTGCCAGTCGTATCTGAACCAGTTCAGTTGTGTCTAAAGAAACCAAGTGGTGAAGGTGAGATACATTAACTATTTAAAATGTAAAATATATTTTATCTGAAGAAAAAAAAAAGAAGCCTTGATTGTATTAGACATTCTCTTGATCTCTTAACTTTGATTGGATTCTATCCGATATAATCACAAGCTTTACACGATTTTATATGTTCCAAGTTTAATAAGGCGCAGAAATGTTAAGAAATGTGGATACTTACTGAATCCGCCATCAATTACAAAAGGTATAATTCTGTCTCTCCAAGTGAGGTCAGGAATTGCCGCACGCATCTGTATTCAAAGATAGTCAAACATATGTATACAGGTTGATACAAAGCGAGATAACTTTGAAAGGGTATGCAATATACTCACGTTCAAATATATTCTTAAAAGTATATTAAATGAGTCTAGATGCTTAGAATTGCCCCATGATCAAATAATGGACACAGCACATTCTGCAATGTCATATATTTTATGTCTTTTTAGTTGGCTTCTTCAATGTCAAAATGAAATTATATAACCGAATTAAAGGACCCACATATTCATGACCTTCAGCGATAAGCAAACGACCATATATATGTAGCCAGCTTTAACAGTGAACTGAAATACCATGTTTGGCAGCAACATGTAGCTTTTTGCTTGAGCAGTTCATAACTGATTTAAAAGTATATTATTATTATTATAAATTGCTCTCATTATATTTGGCAGTGTCTGTTTATTCTTTGATTTGCAACTTGAACATTTCAGGTGCATGTAAGTGATCAAACGCATTATAAAACGTTTCCTAGGCTTGAGACTGCATCGGTGGTGTAATGTTAGTGCGTCCGCAGTGGTGTCAGGATAAATGGACGAGTAGTACTGGTAACTTACCAAGGAAACGCCGCAATATAACTGAAAACTTGTTGAAAGCGGCGAAAAACACCAATCGATTAATCAACCAAAGAATAATGTGTAACCACGTGGTCAACATATCTAGTTTGAGATAAGTTCTTTCCCTTACCTGGGTTGAACTTGGTGCGAAATTCCCTCTAGACGGTTGGTCCACTGTACCAAGTGCTGCACCATGATCAAACGAAAACCCTCCTCCTGCTCCAGCAGCAGCCACCGGTTCCTCTCGTTGTAACTGCATGAACAACCATACTTCTTGATAGTTATGCAACTATGTGCAACATAGATATATCATAATTATAGTTTATAGTAATGCGTTGTTACATCAATGGTTGCAATACACATGCTACTTATATGAAACAGTAATCACCATATACTAATTTGGCTAATTGCATTTCAATATATGTAGTACTCTTCAGCAAGATATAAATTTGAATCCGATTTGGGGAATCATCTATGGTAAAGTTTAAATCACATAATCCAACAAATAAATAGATGTAATCTCATTTCTTTGAATCACCATCATCGATAGATTAACCGAGTATTTCCAATCAAAATGGAGTAGCGTAAGTTATGATTGATCTTTTCATTCTTCTGTATGTTTCAAATGAAGTGAACTGTATAGTGTATCCGCTCGTTTCTTTGCTGTTTACTATTTACTTTTGATTAAATCTTTACGCGTATTTGCTACGGTGTAAGCTGTAACTGTACGAGTTCTGATCTAGTTACTTGACCAATCAAATGTTCAAACAAAGAACGCTGATTAAATCATTTGGTGGAAACATTGATTGTCATTTTCGATTGAAGTTTAATGTTCTCAGAAAAGGCATTCAGTGGCTCAGAGAGGCAACGCATAGGTACCGTTTGAAACACAATGATATTCGCTTCATCAAGTTTACTGATGGATTTTATTACCACGACATTCAATACAGATCGAGAGTTCGACGAATGCTAGTAAAATCCTGTAATTTTATTGGTTGATTTGGTTGCAGCATGCTAACGTGTTCGTGTTGTTAGGACGATCTGAATACAACCATGATTTATACCCTAGTTTATATGTTCCCTTTTTTAGTTCACTAAAATACAATACCTGATGCAAGCCTGGTGCTATTCTTATATCTCCCTCAATTAATTCTCCATGGCGCAATGTGATTCCTGTGAACAAACAAAGTAACACACAACATTTAATGTTTGAAACAAGAAAGTGTGCTGATTTATATTTTTTGCTTGTGTGTCTATTAAAACGACTTATTATCTGCTAAATTTCACAAGTTAACTAGAAGGATTATTGTTTAGTATTTAAATGCTAAGTACACTATTCAAATTATTTAAAGAGACACATTTTACTTTTCCGAAGACATTCATGCATAAACTGCCAAGTTCGATTACGAACTTCATTTTTGCTTGAAACGTATTGCATAAGGACCGAAATAGTGGACTAAGTAAGTACTGGACTTAACAATATCGACGAACATGGGTCAACAATTGTCATTTTCGTTTTGTTGATGGTGAAAAACCCTATAGAATAAAAGGAACAGGAGAGCAAAGCATCTTTTTTTAAACTGGTAACCTGAAAAGACATTTAAATCAACAGGATTTATGAGTACTTAAATTAATTATGGATTTAAATTTCATGCTTTTTTAATATTTTGTTTACAGTTTCGGTATTAACAGCCATTGAAGGTGTGTTTAAAAGGGATATCTCTCGGCGTAGAGGGTGTTTGTTTATTAAAAAAAAAAAAAAAAAAACCAAAGATGTATATTCTATTTTGAAATGAAACTATAAATTTTCAGATCTTATCGTCATTAATTTTTAATCATTTCCATATTTGTCTATATAATTTTATTTGATGTTTGTTACACATTAGTTAAAGAGAGAAGTTTAGTAATACCAGAGTTAGATACGTTTAAAAACATTTTTCAGACCGATTGATAATGTTGATTGCAGGCCCGGTTACGATATTTGGTATATATATATCTTGTATTTTTGCTTGATATAGGCCCATGGGCCGTGGGTAAATTATCTGATAATTGTAGAATTATGAATGTGAATCATAAACTGTTTGATGTCACATTATTTTGTTTGACTTATTCACTTATAATGAGACTAAAGATCCTCGCTCTGGTTAAGAAATTCATTATTCAAAGATTTTCGTTTCGGTTAAGGAGCACATTTTAAGATCATCGTTCTGATTAAGGAATTCATTATTTATAGATCCTCATTCTGGTTAAGGCGCCAATTAAAGATCCTCGTTCTGGTTAAGGCGCCAATTTAAGATCCTCGTTCTGGTTAAGGCGCCAATTAAAGATCCTCGTTCTGGTTAAGGAATTCATTATTTGAAGATACTCGTTCAGTTTAATAAGCCAATTAAATAATCAACGTTCTGTTTAAAGAACATCGTTCTTGTTGAGGAGTTCATTAAAGTTCCTCGTTCTGGTTAAGGATCCAATTATAGATCAACTTTCTGGTTAAGGAACTCATTATTTAAAGATCCTCGTTCTGGTTAAGGTGCCAATTCAAGATCAACCTTCTGATTAAGAAATTTCATTATTTATAGATCATCGTTCTTGTTATAAAGGAACTCATTATCTACATATCCTCGTTCTGGTTAAGGATCCAATTAAAGATCAACCTTCTTATTAAGGAATTCATTATTTAAAGATCATCTTTCTGGTTAAGGAAATCATTATTTAAAGATCCTCGTTCTGGTCAAGGAACAAATTAAAGATCAACGTTCTGGCTAAGAAATTCATTATTTAAAGATCCTCGCTTGTTATGCAGCCAATTAAAGATCAACGTTCTGGTTAAGGAATTAATTAATTATTAAAATACCTCGTTCTTGTTAAGGAGCCAATTAAAGATCATTGTTCTGGTTAAGGAATTCATTATTTAAAAGATACTTGTTCGGGTTAAGGAGCCGAGTGTAGATCAACATTCTGGTAACGGAACTACCCTCGTTCTGGCTAAGGAGTCAATGAAAGATTAACTTTCTGGTTAAGGAACTCAGATCCTCTTTCTGGTTAAGGAGTCAATGAAAGATCAACGTTCTGGTTAAGGAATCCATTATTTAAAGATCCTCGTTTTAGTTAAGGAGCCTATTATAGGTCAACGTTCTGGTTGAGGAACTCCTTAAAGATAATCCTTCTGGTTAAGGAATTAATTATAGATAATCATTCTAGTTAAGGAATTCATTATAGATCATCGTTTTGGCTAAGGAGCCCATTACACTCGTAGCAAAAAGTAATTTCTAATACGTAGTCAATTCTGCAGAATTCCTGCCATTAGTATCAATTTCATATACTTTTTAGCAAATGATTGAATTTTTATTGGTCAGTCATGGCTAGCAAATCTCGCTAAAAGTGAATAAATGAATAAATGATTAGTGAAGAATATAGAGGAGAAATAAAACAAGATGAATGTTTAGTTTGGTCTTCGTCAACAGTGTTTAAATACGGTTTACAGTCACGTCTTGCAGGACAAATAGTTTAACTTTTTCAAATATACCTACATTATGAAGCAGACGATTTAGAAAAAAATATCCGTTAAACAAGGAAAATCTCAGTATATGAAAGCTTAGTTATTGAATAGATATGACACACACTTTCCAAAGTATTCTGCTGCAGGTGTATCAAAGCATATCTGCAAATTTGAAAGCGTAATATGGCTTATAACCAATGATTCTTATCTGTACCGCCTCTTGTAACTTACTGTTCCGAGACCGCCTCTTGTAACTTACTGTTCCGAGACCGCCTCTTGTAACTTACTGTTCCGAGACCGCCTCTTGTAACTTACTGTTCCGAGACCGCCTCTTGTAACTTACTGTTCCGAGACCGCCTCTTGTAACTAACTGTTCCGAGACCGCCTCTTGTAACTTACTGTTCCGAGACCGCCTCTTGTAACTTACTGTTCCGAGACCGCCTCTTGTAACTTACTGTTCCGAGACCGCCTCTTGTAACTTACTGTTCCGAGACCGCCTCTTGTAACTTACTGTTCCGAGACCGCTGGAAAATCTACAGCTTCTAATGGCCTATCTATTATGTTTGTGGTATTGGTATTATTTGTCATGTAGCAGCGTGGGTTGGATTTAAATGGGTGGTTAATCCAATGTTTATTTAATCTACCTTTAAAGGCTTTTATGCTTGATGCCGTTACAACTGTATATGGGAGCGAATTCCATGGATCCACTATCCTCATGCTAAAAGAATTCTTCCTCAGGTCTGCGTTAGGTTGTTTTTTAAATAGTTTTAGACCATTTCCTCTGTTTTTTGTATAATTTGATAAGCGTAAAAAATTCTCCTTTGAAGTTAAATCATATGTATTCAATATTTTGAAGACTTGGAGGTTGCAGGAGGTCTTGGGTTCGAACCACGAGTTATGGCTTCCGTCCTCGGCATAGAGGATTGTGGGGTTAGTAGAACGACTGATGCCAGGTTAAATGAATCAGTACCATTGGTAATTTGGCCAGAATACGAGGTGATATCACTGAACAAATGATGAAACGGCGTAAAACACCATAAACACAAAGTTTCTTACCTGCATTTTCCAATGGATCTACCAGTCCACGGTCGTTGATTAGGGCACCAATCAATTCTGGACTTCTGCTAGTCTGTAAATAGATTGACAAGAATTGAGTCACGTGTTGTTAGATGGGGTCTTATTAACTCTCCGGTTTGCCATCATGTAAAGTTACTTAAACTTTAAAATAGTTGAGTGAAACTTGTAGACTTTTGTTGAAAGATACATCAAGAACTTCATTACATGTACAGGGGGACAGTGAAAGCTCTGATCAGACAGTATGTATACAGAACTTCATTATATGTACAGGTGGACAGTGATAGCTCTGATCAGACAGTATGTATACAGAACTTTCCTGTGTCTTCACTGATCAGACAGTATGTATACACAACTTAACTGTGTCTTCACTGATCAGACAGTATGTATACACAACTTAACTGTGTCTTCACTGATCAGACAGTATGTATACACAACTTAACTGTGTATTCACTGATCAGACAGTATGTATACACAACTTAACTGTGTCTTCACTGTTAGCAGCTGCAACACTATCTAAAATAGCCGAACTCGAATAAATGATATGTATCAACGCCCGATCAATGAACACAAATTTGTATGATGGCTTCATTTTTATGACTATCAAAGTGAAAGCGTGACAGGCATATTACACACAGACAGACGACGGAAAAGTGATCCCTTGGTGTCACTTTGCCTTAAAAGTGTTGCATTTCCCTTTAATATATAGGCAAAACCTGTATTGTCTAGAAACCCCCAGAAAGATTCATAATTACACCGACGACTAATTTAACCGCCTCGGTGGTGTAGTGGATAGACCGTCCGCCTTAAACATCTCCAATCACGGGTCATACCTTATACTTGCAAATACTTTAAATGGCTTCTTTCCTTTACGCTTAGTATTGCGGCGATACCATTGGGGCTGATGACTTGATTTTAGGGTAAGCTCACCAGTGTTACTGGTAGTTTACCCAGAATACGTCGCAATATAACTGAAGTACGTTTGTCATTGGCGTAACAAAACTTACAAAGAAACGACCAATGTAGATCCAGATCAACATGCGCATCAGTGCAATCTGATCTAGATCAAGAATTTGAGCACATCATTTACTATTATTATTATTAGTAGTAGTATACCACATGTATATAGCAAGGGAGGGAGATAATGTTGATAAATATTATAGTGCTTAATTTCGTTTTCAGCAGTATTTCAGTTATAATTCTATTCTGTGACCTAAGGTCCTATCACAAGAAGTTCCTCAACATGATTACCTCGCTACACACGCATTTTTGCAATGTTTGGTTTATTTGAATGCTTTTATGGCAGTTTCAATAGTATTTTAGTCATTACAACTATCCTACGTTATGATCTAACCAGGGATCAAAATCTGGTCAAAATGCCAAGATAGACAATTATGTCCAATTCCCGTAAACAGTCCATCGACAATGAAAGTAATTTTCACACAACAAAACACCAGAATCTATCAAGGTACAGACAGGACCCGAAACAAATCACACCCCAGTGAAGCTACTCCAGTTAAGGAATGTAAAAATCGAACCAAATCTGATTACAACCATATTCTCTGATTCGCCCCGCTATTTAAATGAAATAAACGATCTCTTACGGTGAAATCTAAAACCGACTCATTGAATTTGCTCTTCTTTTCGATTTCGCTATTTTAGCTATGACAAACACAGAGCTGGTTTGGTACCCGGCGTACTCAAGTAAATTGGAACGTTTGCTATGAAAAACCAATGGCGACTAGATTGGTCATATCCCATCATTTATCGCTATCGCATATATATGTATATATTAAGTAAGTAGATAAGCAATTGATTTCCATACACTTTACAGCGGACCAATTCAACTTTGTGTTTGGAATCAATATTAACGAAGCAATCTTCTTTGAGCGTTTGAAAGGTTAAAACAGTTGGTTTGCTACACCATGTCCAAAGGTCGCCGTCATTATTGGTGCATGTCTGACCCTATAGAGCCTTTCGACATTATCGCCCGAGTCAACACGCGTTGACCCAAGTTAATTCGAGTTACGTTCGTTTTAACAAGAGACGACCTACTCGGGTTGGAGCTAGGATATATCGGGTAACCTATCCGGACACTAGTATACTTCAGTCTGGCACCATGGCGGATTATTAGGTTGACGAAAATGGGAATAGGTAAATCAAGTTTTAGACACTTTACCGTTCGATGTTTAACACATACCCGAGTCGACCCGAGTAATGAAGGTTTACCTTGGTAAGTTAACCCGGGGGATCGTGTCGAATAGGCTCAGAGAACATCAGTCTATTTTTCAAAATGGGAGATCCTCAACTTGCATTAAATTCTGTTTTAAAATTCAGCAATCAAGGAATTTAAACCAAAGCAAATATAAATTTTCATGTGCTTTATGACTACAAAAGACTGTATGGCAATTCATCCAACCGATTATGATAACTCTTTACCATACCAATGTTTTCTTGGCGTTTGTAAAGCCATGTTGATCTCATTGTTAGAACTATGATGAGTTATTTTATTTTTTAGCTCTTCTAAAAATACATATCTTTTTCCGCGAAAACATCTAAATTTAGATTCTACTTTCGCTTTCAAAACCTTGAAAGTTAAATTTGATTGGCTACGAGGCATGGTCTTCAATGGGTCATCATCAGATGCTAGTAGCGGAGCGAATAGAGATCGTGTACGCCAGTAAGATTGCAATCGATTCTAGATTGAGTTTTCCTTGGACAGTTTAGCCCTTAAACAAACACGCTTCATTGAGCTTAAGCTCGAGTGACGTTTCTAAATTCGAATCTTATTGTTGGTTATTAAAGCCTCGGTCACAACGAACCTACAACGCATTTGTGCCACGGCACGACAGACAATTTGGGCAAATCGTGGGTCATCGCAAGACAGTCCTACGCAATGTTATGCATCGTGGCATCGACTTGCCGTCGTGAGGCAAATTGGACATGCACCTTTTTTGTTCGACGATGTTTTGTGGTATCTATGTCTTGTAGCTGTCGTGAGTCTGTCCTACGACAGTCTAGCGACTGTAGTGCGATAAATATCTTGTGCTGGGTACCAGAAGAGTTATTCTTTAGTCAAACACTCTTACGACTGTCGTACGACTGTCCTACGACTATCGCAAGACAGTCGTGAGACAGTTGCAAGATGTTTCACGAATATTATATTTCGTAAGAGGCTCGCACAACATTACATGTCTGTCGTGCGTTAGTCTTGCGTTAGTCTTGCAACATATTTTCGATTTTTGAGGGGTACGAGTATATAGCTCGGGCGATTAAACGCTTAGAAATTAAATATGTCTGTCGTCGCTGAGAGGGGATGGCTATTCCACCTGAGCTACTACGCCTGGTCCTGCTGAAGGGGCGTCATCACGAGCATTATATAGTATTTGTGGCGTTGATCCGGGCCCGGGAGCAGCGCAGAAACCGGCGAAACCCCGACGTTGGTGGGTTCGGCCGTGGATCGAGCGGCGCCTGATGTTTGGGCAGTATAATACTCTGATCAAGAGTTGGAGCGGGAATCTGCCGTTGACTTCGTGGGGTTCGTTCGGATTGAGCCTTGCATGTTTCATGAGCTGTTGCTGAAGGTCGCCTCTCGCATCACCAAGGGCCGACTGCGAGGCTGCCGCACCCTTCTTGAGCCTGGGCTGAAGCTGGCTATCACCCTGCGCTATATGGCCACGTGTAACAGTTATCGTAGCCTGGCATACTCTTTCCGTGACCCCCACAGCACCATCTCAGGATACGTTCCGGAGGTTGCCCAGGCCATCGTTGATGATTACGTTGGCGAGACGATGCAGACCACATCACACCGGATGGATGGCGCCAAGTGGCAAACCGATTCCTAGTCCGGTGGAATTATCACCATTGCTGTGGGGCCATCGATGTCAAACATATGGCCATCAAGGCACATAAGAACACAAGCACCAGGCACTACAGTTACAATGGTTACTTCTCCATAGTCCTGCTGGGAGTGGTTGACGGCAATTACAAGTTCCTGTGGGCGGCGTTGGCGCAGAGGGGTCCGCATCGGACGCCGACATTTTCAAAAACGGCCCGCTGATGGACGACCTGGAAGAGAACCGACTGGGCTTCCCTGAGCCTGAACCCCTTTCTGATGATGACCACAACATCCCATACTTCCTGGTGGGGGACGACGCGTTCCCACTGCGCCCCTGGATGATGAAGCCGTTCGGGGGAAGGGTGTTAGACCATGACGAGCGCATATTCGTCGTGGATAAAGCCTTTGGAATCCTGGCTCACCGCTGGCGCATCCTCCGCACCACCATCCAACTGACGCCCAGACGTGCACAGAAGGTCACACCTCGATGCCTAGTGCTACACAACCTAATGCGTGATCTCTATCCCGGCCTCCACAATGCCGACCTTGACCAGGAAGATGGAAATGGAAGTGTCATTCCACGAATGACCAACGACTGTTGTGTGACAGTCTTGCAACAGTCGTACAACTGTCGCACGCGCATATCACGAGTGAACAACGATCTGATCACGTGAAAAACAGCCCCCGACAATGCCCGACAACTCACGATGGTCCCACGACTGTCGCACGACTGACTTGCGATACACCCAAGACATAACCACGATATCTCTTTTTTTCTCTGTCGCGTCCCAATCGCCAAACTATCTATATAATGTGTCGTAGCCCTTGTGACCACTCGAAATATATTTGGGGCATGTTGCAAGATCTGGCCACGACAAATATTTAATGTGTCTACCACGACAACATTTCGTACGATCTTTTATGCCCTAGGCTTAAAGGTCGTGACCGACATTGCCCGTTTCAGGAGAAAATAATGCTATATGTATACTGACACTGCGCTTTAGTATGTTGTACTCAGTGTGCTTTCTCATCCGTGACAACATGCCTTACGATTAAGTACCTATAACATACTGTCGTTTTGAAAAAGGAAGATTAGAACAAACAATACGAAATAAATAAAAGGCCAGAACCTAGGCTATGACTGACACAGTAAGAAAGTATAAGGTGAGTACAGTGTAGGAATAGTTCAATAATTCAGAGATATGGATAAGGCCCAGTAATTTCTATCTTCAAACTCAACCAAACCTTATGTTGTGCGTACTTAAATTACTCGTCCCACTGAGACGGTTAATTAAAGTACGCACAACATAAGGTTGGAATGTCAATTAAGGATGTCGATTACGTACACTATCTAGAGCTATTGTTCATCCATTGTATTTGATTGATTATAAAAAATTGGCTGCTACACTTTTATAAAGGAACGTTAGCACAATTTAAAATATTAAACGTTGGATAGGACATAAGCACTAGATTTAGCAACATTCTTTCGACGATAGCTGTTTAACCTCAGTTTTGACCTAGATGTTAAACAAATGATCTGGATTGTGACCAATCAAATGTTGTATTTAATGAATAATGTCGAAGAAATAAAGGAAATGAAACGTTTTGATTGGTTCATAGTTAAGTTGGCGATCCTACGAGAGGCACTGATAAGGTGAAGTTTTAAAATGAAATGTTCTGCATACTTACCTTTAATTGTTTTCCTTAAGAAATAAATTTCAGTGAAACAAATCAGTGAAAATGTATGAAATATAATATTTAAGAGCAAAATATTAATTATTTTTGAAACATGATAAATCGTCAATTGAAACCTATACACCTTTTGGGAGCCTCGCGTAATCTCCAGTCATGTGACGTATTCTCGGCCTTGAATGCGCATGTTCTATTTCTAAGTGTTTTCTCATATTGATCGCCGTTTATCTTTTTTAAAGATATTTCTTGTTTGTAATGATATCCGTTGTTCTATGGATTAGTACATTACAACATAGAGATAGTGACTGGCTTTTGAAGCAGCATGCTTACAGTTTTTGCTAGGAAACAAAACGCGATTGCGTAGCCCATTTTAGATTCAATGCACCAGTTAGCCTAGATATTGGTAATAACATGAGCTAGGGGAATCAATTATACTATCTTAACGTAAATCTTTACAACAACTGCACCGCATGATGTATATCCCTTCCCTTGACCAGTGACAAACCGTTGCAGAAAGCCCCAAGAAAATACGTAAAAACGTACAAGTATTCGGCTGTAACCAGCACAACGATGAATCTATTTTAGGCTCTATACTATCATACATTCTGAAAACTCGCTCTTGCCCGTAGCACAGACTGATCACCTCACACTATGTCTTATATTGGTTAACAATGGTAGAGAATGCGTTAATTGCACGGTAGTTGTGGGTGATGGTTGAACAGCTTATAAACTGATATGAGACTTTACTGTCCGCACATGCAACAATATTGCATTTAAGTCTTTCCAACATACAGACGCGTTATTACGCATCTGCAGAAAAAGTACTTTTGTAAACATTGTGACATAAGGAGGAATTGCTCATTATGATCAATTTTTCCATTTGGCACAATGTTATAAACCTTATTTAATCATTATAATTTCATTTATAGACATTTTTCACATTTATGCATAGAGGTTTTCGAAGTCGTCTGCTGCAGATTTGTTGAATGTGGGAAAGGGTTAAGAAAACGTTCAAAAGATTGTGATTGAACCTGTGCCGATCAGGCTTTAGTATTGCAGGGTATCGTTCAAGTGTAAATTATCTGAACAATACAATACAAAATATGTTATTTGCAATCATTTACAAACAGTGCAAATAGCAAAATAGCAAAATACAAAAATAAAGAGAATATATGTGATGTTGTAGTTGAGAAGATTTGTGCAACCAATTGAGAAAGCTACCTCAATAACTGAATCGCCTTCAAATCTGAGGGTTTCCAAATGCATATTCTTAGACTTGCTGTGTCTGTAATTTGAAAACTTCGTTCATTCAAAGCCAATAGAATAATGTTGGTTACGATTCGTACATATAGCTCTCTGTACTGATTCAACCCTATCTTTTGAAAGGTAAAAACAGTTTGTTAAAGAAATAAACTTGTCCAATGATAAGTTACATATCCGACGATTTGTACCATGTGTGATGCATTTAGGCCATATACTTGTTACGTATTATACTCTTACATTTTACATTTAGCAGGGAATTACGAATTATATCACTTTTATAGAGTTCTTTTTGTGCGAAAAGATGTCCGTAAATAAACCCGATTTCAATTTAATGAAACCAATCCTAAAGGTAAACTACCTATCATCGCGTAATTGTTTCAAGGTCGAATGATAGACAAAACATCTACATCATCATTAATCAAAAAAATAAGTGTCTACTGAAGACGTTTAAAAATGAGCCCACATTTATCATGCACATTTTTCACTAAAACTTGTTTGCTGCTTTATCTTTTTGACAGAGAAGAAAACAAACATCATATTAGTAAAGAGTTTATAAACGAGCAAATTCATACAAAACAAATAAAAAGATAACTTATCTTCAAGAAAGTGTATACCTATTATTTAAATATACAACACTCTCCGTGTTATAAAGACCAATGACGTATTTACATATTGACCTATATATATATATAGAGAGAGAGAGAGAGAGACCTGTCGTATGTATGCATCAATGTCTAACCCTTGATTGAAGATATTATACAAAAACGTACTTTTTGAATTAATCATTTCTTTTCAAATATTGATTGATTTTGATTTAACGACGACTTATGACGGCCGCCAGTTCACCTACCCATGTATTTCCTGACCTTCTCACACCAGTACTCCACACAGCAGTATTTCCAAGCAGCTGGCTGCTTTTCCCCATAGAGTGTTAACCCATTAGTGTAAGACGAATGACGCTTGTCGCAATGACATTTGTTAAACGTCAGAAATAACTTTAGCCTGAGGTACCGCAGATGAATGTTATCTTGAATATCGTATTTTCTTTACATAAAACATCGGAATGATCAAAAAGGGAACAGCTGTCAATCAGGGGCGTAGCTTGGCAATAATCAATGATCTCGATACTTACACTACGAGTCTGCTCGATCCTGGAACGTGTAGTTGGAAACCCTTGCACCGACCTCAGCAATACAAGTACGGCAATAAACCCAACAGTGTCTTTCATGTCTTTAATCTAATATATATATAAAAATAGATTAGAACAAGGAATATAGATAAGTGGTATAAGAAAATATTATGTTGTCTGGTTGAATTATCTCATTAACATCACACCTAATCTTCGCTGCAGTAGCAATCTTTCGTAAAACCTCATTAACATCACACCTAATCTTCGCTGCAGCAGCAATCTTTCGTAAAACCTCATTAACATCACATCTAATCTTCGCTGCAGCAGCAATATTTCGTAAAACCTCATTAACATCACACCTAATCTTCGCTGCAGCAGCAATCTTTCGTAAAACCTCATTAACATCACATCTAATCTTCGCTGCAGCAGCAATCTTTCGTAAAACCTCATTAACATCACACCTAATCTTCGCTGCAGTAGCAATCTTTCGTAAAACCTCATTAACATCACAACTAATCTTCGCTGCAGTAGAAATCTTTCGTAAAACCTCATTAACATCACAACTAATCTTCGCTGCAGTAGCAATCTTTCGTAAAACCTCATTAACATCACACCTAATCTTCGTTGCAGTAGCAATTGTTCGTAAAACCTCATTAACATCACACCTAATCTTCGCTGCAGTAGCAATCTTTCGTAAAACCTCACTAACATCACACCTAATTATCGCTGCAGCAGCAATCGTTCGTAAAACCTCATTAACATCACATCTAATCTTTGCTGCAGCAGCAATCGTTCGTTAAACTCTGACTACTGTCTTAATCAGGTCGTCTCAGATTGACCTTTGTCAGCCTTTCGAATTGTAGCCTACAAATCGTTAGGTATCAAGAGGGCAGATAACCGTATATAATGAGATAGAGGAGCGGTGATTGTCGAGTGTCCCGATTAAATGAATACTTAATGTATAGGGTCAATTCAAGAGGACATTTTATGCAGTGTTGTTAGATACAACAGCGAAGTAGTTTGGTCTGGCGTTAACGATATTGTCTTAACTACGTTCAAATTGTTTGAGTAAGGGAACTGTAATGAAGTATAATTTATTATTGATGTTAAAATGCACTGTGGTAGACAGAAGTGCAGAGGTAGAGTGTCGGATTCTCGTACCAAATGTGCCGGGTTCGAGTTCCGTGATGAGCGGGTTCTGCCTAAGGGATTTTTCCACACAAACGACGCGAGTACTGGTTCTGGTTCTCCAGGAAGCAGAAGTGATAAATATAAGCTGAAAGTTTGTTTCGCAATCGATGTAAAATAAATAAGTTTAAACTAAAATGCATTTGACAAACGTTATACATGAACAAATGATTATTAAAAGTTGGCATCAATGAAACAATTTAATTATATTGAACGTCGTCAACGGGTTTTAAAAATTACCAATCATTAAACGTATGGTGATGTCAAACAAAGACACGATTAAATATAATTCACTCGCCGTCTTGTGAATGGGAGGAGCCACTCGTGACTACGTCACTCGTGACGTCACTCCCATTCACGAGACGACTCGTGAATTATATTCTTATATCTTTCAAAAAATAAGTTGAATAATCTGTTTATTACATTTCATTGTTATTTGTTGTAATACATTAAATTTTTAAATACGTGTCCTCAACCATAGTTTATATTTACTGTGGAATATTGTTTGTCGTTTTACCTACTTTGCGCATTATTTTCGGATGAGGCGTGGCCATGGAAAAAAGGGAGGGGCACGCATGCGCAATTGTGTAGTAGATTATAACACTGGTGTGTAATAACAATAAATCAACGATTATGAATTTTCTTTCACCGAGATATCCTTATCTTTGATGGATAGAAATGTAATAAAAGAAAGTCATCCTATATTAAAATACGGCTTCAATCCTTATCAGCCACATCATATGTTATTTGTTTAAGGATGTACTGAACTGAAAAGTGGATTTTCATAATATTTAACTTTTGTTGTAATATTGGTTTTTTGAAAGTTGGATATAGATCTATATGTTAAATTAAAAAAAAAAAAAAAAGTATGGTAGTGGGCTTTTTTTTTGGCTAGATCAATTTATAAAAGCCTTATGATGAGCTTTTGTTTGCTATTTCAGCCCATGAAAAAAAAAGTTTTCACGCAAATTGCCGATATTTGAAAGATGATATGCTAATTGTTTATCTTCTTGTTATCTCATTCTGAAGGTATTTTATCCATATCTTTGGAAGTTCATGCGATACATTGTAGTTAAAGCTAAAAAATAGACACTATTTGACACTAATGAAAATCTATATTTGTCAGATTTAAGAATAAACAATTTCAAAACTTTGAAATAAGGAAAAAACATATTTGTAATATTTAACTTTTTCTGAAAGTTATTTCAATTACTATCATTTATCAGATTTTAATAAGAAAAGTATATGTCATTGGGCAATATTTTTCAGTTTTTCTTCTTTGAATGGCTAAAAAATGTTAAAATATGAATATATATTTATTAATTTTTCAAACATATCTTCAAATGTCAAAAAAGTTTTCCATTATTTTCTACTTTTTTTCAAAACAATATGATACTATACAAGTTCTAGATTAAAATTTATATACATGGACTTTAATATGTTCTTTTTTCCCAGTTTAATTTCTTAATCAAACACGGCAACTGGACAGGGTCTCACGAAAAAATTGAAGGCTCATGAACAAAATAGGCCCTTTATCTCAAGCAAATTTTATCCACTTTTTCTAAATTTTGAAGAATTATAAAAAGGTATAATGACTAAGCAGGTTTTAATTGACAACAAAATAAGAAGATTTAATAAGAAAGTAAAAAAAAAAAATTCAAAACCTCAGTTCAGTACATCCTTAAGTCTCATGGCAAAACAACAATTAAAGGCTGTGACCTGGGGAGACACAGACCAGTCTGCACCATTTAAATATAAATAGTTGTCTTCGCATTTATTTGTCATAAATATTGAAACTCTTGCAAGAGAAGCGATATGGTATGACAACAAGAAAAAATACTAACATGTATTCCGATCTGATCTGAAAAGCGTTAAAACCTATGAAAGAATATATATGTACATGCAAAGATGATTAAGGAAACTGTGTAAAAGTCGCCTTGTTGAAAAGTCGCCTTGTTGAATCAAAACCACGGTCTGGACGGTCATGTGTATGATTGACCATGGACAATATGTTGACATTGTAGTAAACGAGCTTGATTCGTCTCAGATTTATTCACGTTTAATGTAAAGAGACACGAAAAGTGTTAAATTGGAAAATAAACCTAATCTGAAACATTGACTTACTGTAGCCTGTTTGTTTCCCTGATAATAATATTTGAGCGGTGCTGTGCGAAAACCAGCCTTAAAGTAATTAGCAGACGTGTAGAAAAGCACCTGCCATTGTATCTATTCTAATGATTTAATTGGATACCTCTTTACAGAAGTTTTTTAAAAACTTTCTATTACTCATTTGGCGAACAGTGCAGAACCAGATCAGACTGGATGATTTATATTAACACTGTAAGAAAATGCCTTCCAGTTGGTTTTTGCAGAGCGCCGTACATTTCTTAAATCATTTACCAGTTATACACTCTTTGTAATACATCAGTGCAAATTAAGCAGAAATATGATTGTGCTGCCAGCAAAGGGATTGCTGCAGATCACGAATTACATTTGGAGAATGATTTGCCGAGCACAAACGTTCACAGCAGCACTTTGTTATGAACTTTTTTTGAATAATATTGGAGATGAAAGCACAATAGGGTATTTACAGAATTGGGTTTATCGCAAATACTTTTGTTTTATAAACCAAGAGGTCGTGGAATAGTTGACAAAATCCCTGATGCATGGCCTATCAAAATCAAAAGAAGGCCAACGTATATCAATGATAACTATATTGAGGGTCCAATTCTAATATCAAATTTTTTGTTTTCAATTTTGTAAATCTTATATTTCAACAGCACATTTCGTTGGAGTTCTTTCTTTTGCGTAAGTGATGTCAAATCAAATCCATTTTCCGGTTGATATCCCAACAAGTTACCGCATTTTGTTTTTTAGTGACGGACCAATTGGCGGTATGTTATGGATTGAACTCTGAACACAGTCCATTCTTTTTTTTAAAAATATTCCACAGATGCATGTGCTTTCACTGACATTAAACACATTGTACGAATATCAAAACATCTCTCTGAACCCAAAATGGAGTTCAGTAATGGAGAGCTACTGTAGAAAGAGATATTTGAAGTAATCCGGGACGGCTCATTTATATAATGGTATATTTTTATAATGATCTTTTTAAAATTACAAGAAAGAATTACAAGTGTTCAGATAGTGGTTTTTTATATATCGTTAAACGTGTTCAGATTGTAGTCTTTACTATATCGTTAAACGTGTTCAGATTGTAGTGTTTACTATATCTTTAAAGGTGTACAGATTGTAGTCTTTACTATATCGTTAAACGTGTACAGATTGTAGTCTTTACTATATAGTTAAACGTGTTCAGATTGTAGTCTTTACTATATCGTTAAACGTGTTCAGATTGTAGTCTTTACTATATCGTTAAACGTGTTCAGATTGTAGTCTTTACAGTTAAACGTGTTCAGATCGTAGTCTTTACTATATCGTTAAACGTGTTCAGATTGTAGTCTTTACTATATCGTTAAACGTGTTCAGATTGTAGTCTTTACTATATCGTTAAAGGTGTACATATTGTAGTCTTTACTATATAGTTAAATGTGTTCAGATTGTAGTCTTTACTATATCGTTAAACGTGTTCAGATCGTAGTTTTTACTATATAGTTAAACGTGTTCAGATTGTAGTCTTTACTATATCGTTAAACGTGTTCAGAGTGTAGTCTTTACTATATCGTTAAAGGTGTACATATTGTAGTCTTTACTATATAGTTAAACGTGTACAGATTGTAGTCTTTACTATATCGTTAAACGTGTTCAGATTGTAGTTTTTACTATATAGTTAAACGTGTTCAGATTGTAGTCTTTACTATATAGTTAAACGTGTACAGATTGTAGTCTTTACTATATAGTTAAACGTGTTCAGGTCGTAGTCTTTACTATAGCGTTAAACGTGTTCAGATTGTAGTTTTTACTTTATAGTTAAACGTGTTCAGATCGTAGTCTTTACTATATCGTTAAACGTGTTCAGATCGTAGTCTTTACTATATCGTTAAACGTGTTCAGATTGTAGTTTTTACTATATAGTTAAACGTGTTCAGATTGTAGTCTTTACTATATAGTTAAACGTGTTCAGATTGTAGTCTTTACTATATCGTTAAACGTGTTCAGATTGTAGTCTTTACTATATCGTTACAGGTGTACAGATTGTAGTCTTTACTATATCGTTAAAGGTGTACAGATTGTAGTCTTTACTATATAGTTAAACGTGTTCAGATTGTAGTCTTTACTATATCGTTAAACGTGTTCAGATTGTAGTCTTTACTATATCGTTAAAGGTGTACAGATTGTAGTCTTTACTATATCGTTAAACGTGTTCAGATTGTAGTCTTTACTATATAGTTAAACGTGTTCAGATTGTAGTCTTTACTATATAGTTAAACGTGTTCAGATTGTAGTCTTTACTATATCGTTAAAGGTGTACAGATTGTAGTCTTTACTATATCGTTAAACGTGTTCAGATTGTAGTCTTTACTATATAGTTAAACGTGTTCAGATTGTAGTCTTTACTTTATAGTTAAACGTGTTCAGATACTTCAGAGTTCATAATTAAGACTTATCTTATCTTAGGTCATCTCTTTCAAAGGAATGGAAGAATTACACAGTCATACTGGTATTAACACAGTCATACTGATATTAACACAGTCATACTGATATTTACACAGTTATACTGGTATATACAGTCTCACTGGTATTTACACAGTCATACTAATATTTACAGTCATACTGGTATTTACAGTCATACTGATATTTACACAGTCATACTGGTATTAACACAGCCATACTGATATTTACACAGTCATACTGGTATTTACACAGCCATACTGATATTTACACAGTCATACTGGTATTAACACAGCCATACTGATATTAACACAGTCATACTGATATTTACACAGTTATACTGGTATATACAGTCTCACTGGTATTTACACAGTCATACTAATATTTACAGTCATACTAATATTTACACAGTCATACTGATATTTACACAGTCATACTGGTATTAACACAGTCATACTGATATTTACACAGTCATACTGGTATTAACACAGTCATACTGATATTTACACAGTCATACTGGTATTAACACAGCCATACTGATATTAACACAGTCATACTGATATTTACACAGTTATACTGGTATATACAGTCTCACTGGTATTTACACAGTCATACTAATATTTACAGTCATACTGGTATTTACACAGTCATACTGATATTTACACAGTCATACTGGTATTAACACAGTCATACTGATATTTACACAGTCATACTGGTATTAACACAGTCATACTGATATTTACACAGTCATACTGGTATTAACACAGCCATACTGGTAGATATGTAATCCTTTCCCATAAACATACGACATCCAGATTGTCTGCATCCGCCGATTTGTTAAATATGCACGAATGAGACATTTAAATAGAGTACTTTCTATTTTACACATACTGGGATTCAATCTGTCCTTGAAGTAGTTTCATTTGTCTCGATTTGTTTGTAGTAATCATATTAACGAGAAAGATGGCAACGCTTGACTGACAACAACCGCGGGAGAACTTCACAGACAACACACATACGAAAGGCAGTTCGAATCCCGTGATAAGCGAGTTCTGCCTTTGGGAAGTTTCCACACTAACGGCACGAGTTAAGTCTCCAGGAAGCAGGCATCGAGTGCGATTAATATAAGCTGAAAGCTTGTTTTCGCAATCGAAGTAAAATAAATAGGTTTGAACAAACACACATAAACCACCATAACTCACCTTGTCACTTTGTGAACACATATATGTGTACATGCTCTACTACTTAATATTGAATGATGTCACATAAATAAAACAATGCACTACAACCCTTTAGCTCTGTATTTGAAGTGTGAAGTGTGGAGTGTGAAGTTTGGAGCCTGAACTCTGAAGTCAGAAGTGTGGAGTGTGAAGTTGTAGGTCACCACCGGTCTCTCTTAAGTTCTACACATGTATGGTCAATTTGAACCATGTGGAAAAGGGAGCGTTGCCGTAAATTAATGAGTTCTCCCCACGGGAGTGGAACAACGGCCTTAAGTCGGATTTCGGCGCGTTAAGTCTACAGGAAGCAGACATCGAGTGATTGATATACCCTGAAAGCTTGTTTCGCAACCGATGTAAGATAAATAAGTTTAAACTTAACTGAAATATAAATTGGATTTCTAATTATTTTTGAAGAAAATGATATAATAACCATTTTTATTTATTGGCATCAATGTTAAAATACACAGGAATCGCCTTGCTGCAAGTGCAATTTTTAAAAGCAGGATTAAACCAAAGAGTTTTGCCATATATGGTAATTACCGCATTTCTCAACATTAGTCATAGTCCACTGTTTATGTTGAACACTTTCCCATATATACAAGAAAACTGCAGCAGACGACATCGAAAACATACCAACACAAATATTGAAATTGTCTGTATCAATTATCTAATAAAGTTTAAAAAATTGTGGCAAAAGGAGAACCTGCTCAACTTCTAATTTTGCGACAATGTTTTCATAAGTCGTCTTCTGCAGAGGTGTCAGAAAGCGTTTTTATTTGGAAAATAGTTAAATGTGAAAATAACACACGTTCGGATTACGATGTGTACGTCACTGCAGTACCAGCAGCAGTCACAACAGCTACAACGAAACACCGAATTTAAGAACCGATCCTTCGAATATGCGCTGTGTCGTACTTAATTCACAAGCAATGTACAAAAGGAAGCATCAACAGAAAAAAATGATATGCATACTTAACCTGAATAATACAATTGTGTGTATAAATAATGATGCCTTACCTGAATAATACAATTGTGTGTATAAATAATGATGCCAAAACCAAGACAGGAAACTGTTTTGTACATGTCATTGATCATACGCCAATAATGCAATCGAAAAGACCCGACATGAGGGCCGAATTCATCCGAGGTTTCTTAAATCACTCCATGTATAAAATACACAATACACACATTCATTCCCGTGGATACACTCTGGATACATTCACAGAGACACTCCAAGAGAAACATAATACACACCGATAACCAAATATCCTTCATTAGTTTATTACAAAACCTGTCCAATGTAATGTTCAAATTGTGATTACGTCATTAAATGCCCGGATCACTACATCTCATAATTTCGTCTCCACATGCATGGTCTATTTGAGATGTCTAATGTTATGGTCTAAATATAAACAAGCAACCTTACAAACAAAGAGGCAAATTGCAACAAAAAAGGAAGCGCGATGGAATAAATAAATCAAAGCACTGAAAGTGCTGTGGAACGATCCCCTGGTATGAGTGAGGAAAAGCTGGTTTTCTGTTGCATTTTTGGAGGCAGTTACAACAAATTATAAAGGCAGAAACAGATACAATTCAAACGCATATTTAAGAAAGAGTAACCCTTTTTCCCAAATATTTTCAATTTAACTCACGAATGGTAGAAATGATGTACATACTAGCAAGCAAATATATATTATGATGACACTATTTGAAGATACAGGACATATATCTATAATGTATTTACAAGTCTACATATCTATTTAGGGGGAGTAAAGAAATGTTTCTTTTTGTCACAATGGTTTAAACTCTTTTCAATAATTATAACGATTTCCACATTTTACATAGATGTATTAAAAGTCGTCTAGTGTAGACTTGTTGTAAGTGGGAAAGGATAAAGCGTATCTCTTATATAGTAGTTAAAACTATTCGACATGCATTTTGACGCATGTGCATCATCGGATATTGAAAACATCGCGGCAAAAGGAGAAGTTGATTATCGTGAGCAATTACTTACTTTTACAATGTTTTCAAATCTACTCAATAACTATATCTTTATTTAGTGATTTCTATATGTTAATTATCATTCGTCTGTACAAAATGATTTCTATATACGTATATCTACAATAGTTTTTTTGTGGAAGAAACACATGGTTATGTGAATTGGCCGCCGTGATATAACTGAAAAACAACATGGAATCTAAATTATCAATTCTTCGCTTGGTAGTTTGTTGGAACCGAACATTACGTACTTATACATTTTTACATTGAAACTATTACGGGAAATTCCCCCTCCCCCACACCTCGCAAATGTTGACTTAGTCATAACAGATAATGCTTTATAGTTACGATGGAATGTAGCTAGAGACCCACCTGTTTTAAATTCCTTCACTAAATGGTATATATTATCAGTTTTTGGTAAGTTTTGAGACTACAAAAGTCATTGTTAAAGTAGGTCGAATTTCAAGATCTTTAAACGAGGTCAAACGTGATATGGCACGACCTTTTTCCACAGAACATATTCCTTGTACCTGATACGCAATTGAAATGACAACGGTAAAACACAGAACTCCCTTAACAGGTCAAGAATCATATAACAGATAAGGGCGTGATTTGTCACTTTTAGTATCAGAATTTCCAAATTGAATTTAAATATTTTATAAAAAGAGCAAACACTTTTTCAACTGCTTAGGTGAATTACTAGACAATTGCAAAACCTCAATAAGTTTGATATATTATTGACACAGTCCGAGAAAAAGTTAGTTTATTGATAGGTAGTTGTTGATACTGACAAAGTAGACCTCGGCTATCTTTACACATTGATATGTATGAGTTTATTTGTTAAGATACGACCATCCTTATTCAACACATGTATTAATCATGCTGTGGCTTATCAGTATATATTATGCAATGCAATTTGTTTTAATACTGAGCTACGACCCTTCTCCCCTATGATTGATCGCTGGACGCATTTGTAACGGTTATTACACTTCAACCGCTTTGCTCTGGAAGCCGGCTTTTAAAAAGACGTTGGTAGAGTGGTTGGTGTTTTCTGAAATAAAGTAACGTACATCTAGGTTCGTACCTGGATGGGTGACCCGAGGTGGCTTAAGTACATGAAGGACTAGACTCGGTAAACGTTACATTTTTTTTCGAATAATTTGATCGGCTGTATTAGAAACCACTGGCGAAAGTAATAGAGATTATCTCCGATCAGCCGTGCTTACTCTGTCATACGCGACAATTTCCGGAGATAATCTATTATATCGCTGATGACGTCACAGTATCGCAATGGAAACAAATAATTAACATAACTTCAATATGATAAAAATAATATCCTAATATTCGCTCAGCAATAAAGTAAGAGCTGTTGTACTTCAGTCTGATTGACATAACTTCACACTGATCAGTTTAGCTATTTCCAAAAATAGACATTGGAGTCTGCTCCGAATGAATGTAATTTAGATTCCAATGTCAGATAGGAATTACTAACAACCGCACCACGCAACCGGAAACCCATTGATTGACGTATTCATGAACGCACACCGAGTTATACGTAATCCATAGCATGGGTGAAACATTTCCCACATACAACGAATAGGCTGCATACGACTTCGAAAACATTAAATCAAACATGTTGGAACTCTCTACGAATGAAAGAACAAGTTCTGAATAATGCTGAAAACAATGTGGTAAAGGAAGAAATTGCTCATCATGAGCATTTTTTTCTTTTTCGCATTTTTTTCCCAAAAGTCATCATCTGCAAAGGCATGAGAAAGTGTCTGTGAATGAGGGAAGTAGTTAATAATTTACTACTTTCAAAGTATGGTAAGTAGTTTATCGTGCGCAGTGTTGGAGTTTGCTGCGTGGCATGTTTGTCAAGTACATCAAGGATACGCTTTCGCTTTAGTCTAGTTGGAACATTTATATACGCTTATGGTTGATTTATGTTCTTCTTTGTAAGATATACACAATGTCTATTTCTTGTATTTCTTGTCTCATAGCATGTTTTCCAACACGTGGTTCATACCATCACAATGTTAACTACCAGGGAACAGGTAAAGTACGATTTAATTATAAGAAGAGGGAACTATGCCCCCCCCCCCCCCCCCCCCCCCTCCCCCCCCCCCCCCCCTTCAAAAATATAACGTTTATATATATTAAAACAGAGCACTTCATTTCAATTGGTCAGTCATGCATAACGTGTTGAGGCATCATACATGTAAACCGCATATCTTGCTGCATATATATAATTAACGTTTCTGATCTTGAACTTTGATTGGTATATTAACTGTTATACTAGTATTGTGCCTGATACCTTTACACAGAAAGACAGAGTGAATCCAGATTAGACCTCACGTATTTATCAGCCGACACTCGAAAGCTTCTAGTAGTGTTTCGAGATCAATGCAAATTCACAGTACACTGCACGGATGGACAGGCTATTTTTAATCTTCACTCGTATGTACTGCCTTAATGTTGGTTTCGTAGAGCACCACTCATGTGTTCATCCATGCACCCTGGTCATTGTTTCTCTGTCAAACGGACATTATTTCACCCACTATAAATGTCTTTGGTAAGATTTGACGGTAAATTGATATGTGTTTGACGTAGTTTTTCAACGGTATTTGAGTTATTTCGCTAGGGTTAGTTCACTTAACGTTTTTTCCTGGATTTGTCGCACATATATCTACACAACTTTTCCTCCAGGCAACCTTCCCACATAGACTATTTAACCATGTGGTGGCAGTCACAATGAATTTTACCAATCATCATAAATAATGAGTGGCCGAGCCGGGGTTTGAACCAACGACCCTTTGATTGAAAGCCGTCAACGTGTTACTGACTGAGCTAGGTGTGTGTGTGTGTGTGTTTGTGTGTATACATATACATATATATTCATATATAAATAAAGTGTATTAATATGTAATATGTCTCTGTCTTTCTCTATTACATATTATTTTCATGTCAAAACTGTCGATATCCGCATTGCGGACGCCCATAATTCCTTTCGATGCAGCTTTTCTAATGTGTTTATTTACACCGCTTTCAACGATTGTTCAGTTATATAACGGCGTTCCTGTGTAGGTTTCTGGTTCTTCCTGACACCAGCGAGTCAGTCGTTATACTAACCCAACACGCCTGAGTGTCCAAGGAGGGAAGGCCATTACTGCCATGTGTAAAGTCTAGATGTATTAGTACATTTAAAGTAGGTCTAATGGAACTCATGTGTAAAGTATAGATGTATTGGTACATTTAAAGTAGGTCTAATGGAACTCATGTTTAAAGTCTAGATGTATTAGTACATTTAAAGTAGGTCTAATGGAACTCATGTTTAAAGTCTAGATGTATTAGTACATTTAAAGTAGGCCTAATGGAACTCATGTTTAAAGTCTAGATGTATTAGTACATTTAAAGTAGGTCTAATGGAACTCATGTTTAAAGTCTAGATGTATTAGTACATTTAAAGTAGGTCTAATGGAACTCATGTTTAAAATCTAGATGTATTAGTACATTTAAAGTAGGTCTAATTGAACTCATGTTTAAAGTCTAGATGTATTAGTTCATTTAAAGTAGGTCTAATGGAACTCATGTTTAAAGTCTAGATGTATTAGTTCATTTAAAGTAGGTCTAATGGAACTCATGCGCACGCTATCGTCGTTAACATATTATTTGTGAATATACAAATATCCAATAATAATATGTCATGGTGCGGAAACAGGTCCGAATCCTCGTAGATGATATATGACTGTATACCGTGTTAGAACCGACAGTACAGATGACTGACCAAATACTGGATTCACAGTCATCACAATTGAAAATTAACGGTCGGGTGATGTTAACAGGGAGTGCTACAGATGTAGAAAAGGAAGAAAAACGCGGAGAAATGTCTCATTGTGAATAATTTCTCATTTTCTCGTTAGTTAACTATTTATCTTACACGATATTTATAAAGTCGTTTGTTGAAAAATAAATCCGAGGTAATCGGTTACAATTCAAAACTAGGCAGTATACTTTTGATATTATATTGAAAACATAAGAAAATTGGCAAAAATGTTATTTCTTTCAAAATTATTCTGTTTTGTTAATGAGAGGCAAAATGAAAAGATCAAAGTAATACGACTCACCTTAGTCTCAGTGCTACGTAACCGTGTAAGCTCCGGATCTGACGATAAGCTGGTAATCCCAGGCGTGTTTATATAGTGCAGATAAAACAAGGAAACGCCGATTTATTTATGTGAGTATCAGTTGATAGATCATTTTAGGAAAATTATTTAAGTTTTTAACACTTTATAAGTTTGTACAGAGCGCAACACTTTTTTCCGTTAGATGTAGTCGAACAGGATGTGATGTGAAAACTTCTAACACGAGTTCGTTCGAATCCTTTACGTGTATATATGTATGTTATAGTCCCGTACGTGTATATATGTATGTTATAGGATTGCTCAGACTGCTTGACATATTTATATCTGTGGTGGGAAATATGTTCTATGGTAGAGCGTCGGCCTCTCCTTCCACAGGTCATGGGTTTGAATCCCGTGGTGGGCGGGTTCTGCCTTTGGGACTTTAACACACACATGGCGCGAGTACTGGTCAAGTCTCAAGGAATCAAACACCAAGCGGGATATACGTAAGCTGTAAGCTTGTTTCGCAATTGATTTTAAATAAGTTAAAACTAAGTTGCGAGGTGTAGATGAAGTTTAATGGGACAAATAGCTATAGAAACTTGTTAACTTGTTAATACTTTATGACCGAAAATGAAGCAAATTACGACCCCATTCGTTTAATATCGGTAATTCCAGCTTTCAGTCTTATCAATATTGATAAAAATAGGGGTGATAAAGTGACAGATTAGTCCGGGGAATAAACGCTTCCTCATATACAGCAAATCTTTGATCCAGCAAGGAAATGTATATACTCGTGTGTTACTGATTACCTATAGTAGGACTTCAGTCAATCTCAGTAAAAATCAGACCAAACTACTTCGCTGAAAGTTTATAGGAGCGAGCGAAGTTTAAGTCTGTTTTAAATGAGATTGTATTTTAGTCGACATCGCTAGAATAATATGTAACATCTGGGGAAATGAAGGGTACAGTTGTGATAAGAGTTAAACCCTTCCCAATGTGCAGACCCTTTTTAAACCCTTCCCAATGTGCAGACCCTTTTTAAACCCTTCCCAATGTGCAGACACTTTTTGACGCACCGTGCAGCATGCGTCTTTTAAAAACATCGCGTCACAATGTTTTCAAATCTATTAAGAAAGTATACTTTCATTTACAGAGATTGTCCAGATGTTCGCCTGTATGATTTAAAAGACTTCTGATCAAGATGTGTTCTATACGGGAAAGGGTTAAACATTGTGGTGGAAAAGGGAGATAGCGAGGCGGAATATATTACAACTACACATCCGATGCGAATAATACAATTGGAAACCTGTGAACAGAAAGAAGTTGACGAAAAGCATGTACAATACTTAGCCCCAAATCAGTAGTAGTATGTACCCCAACAACGCCGTGAATGGGGGCAACGTAACGAGTGGACTCCTTTTTTGGCGCTTTTGGCATAAATAACTACAAATATAAGACTGAACATGTTTTTACTGATATATTACAACATGTTTTACTGATATATTACAACATGATTTTACTGATATATTGCAACATGTTTTTACTGATATATTACAACATGTTTTTACTGATAGATTACAACATGTTAATGCGATGGTCTGATTCTACAGTATCGTTGAAAGTTGAGTTAAACCAAACAATAACAAAGATTACATAAAAGCTTTTCAAACATAGCAGCTGGTTTTTGTTTTTTCAAAATTTTCTTTGATATTTTTACAAGATAGAAAAACACATTTAACGACAATGACATCCATCAAACTATGAGGAAAGAAAGCAATATGTTAATAATGTACAAGATGTACATATACATGTTCGTGGACAAAGTAATTATAGCCGCGTAAGATGAAAATGTCCAAATACATAAATATACAGCCATGCATGTCAGCCAAAGAGTTAGAAAAGTAGCCCCTTTGATTTGGAGCCTATTAGTGTTTATATGATGCCGATTCACACTTCTGGGAGAGGAAGCTACTATGAACCGACGTAATAACACACTTCTGAAGACGACTTTGAAATCCCATTGAGAAATATATGGTAAATCTCTTTTTAGAAAAGTCAGTTTTAGAATAGAGTTGAAAACATTGTGGCAAAAGAAGAAATTGCTCGTTTTGAGCAATTCGTCATTTTGTAACAATGTTTTAAAACGTCGTAATTAAGCTGCAGAGGCGTCAGAAAGCGTATGTATGTGGGAAAAGCTTAAGTTGCATCCTTGATTAATTGTGTTTTATTACTTTTGGAAAAGACATAATTAAGAGCGAAACTGTATACATTAGAGTTTAGTTGACTTAATAGCAGTTTCTGCATCATTTTGCCATTATAATTTAATAGTTTTTCACCTATGACTGATAGCGTAACAGAACATTTACATGTCGTATTGCTATATACTTATATAACGTATGATAGTATTACACGTTTAGAAATGGAAAACCCCAATGCTAAAAATAGATGCTGTTAGTTTCCGTAAATCTTATAGCTTATATGATTTGCTGGTTAAACGTGTCCTATTTAATACTCGTGTCCTGATTGGTGAATGTATTTCAATAATAAACAACAAAAACGCTTCGTTGTAATAAACATACCGGACACACAATCCGGTCACTACGTATGAAAACTGACCTCCGTGCAGCCCTGTTCACCATTTAATCTGCCAGTCATCCTGGATGCTTCTATAGAACAATTAGGGCGGCTGTATAATTATGTTATTTTTATCTTTATTGTTATTAATTTAGAATATTCTGAGTTTATTACTGACGCGGTCTAACTAGCCTATTTACATTGAGCTCCATCATACAGGAGAAAAAGATCCCAAATGCGAGACTATTTTGGCTACACACCAGCTCTATTTCAGACGATAAGCAAAGAATTATGTTAATATGTTGTGATTTGATAATTTGGATGAATTGAGTGAAACAAGCGATTGCCCCAGCCTGCTGCCAGTGGTGTAACTGGGTGAACATCGAGTATACCCACACGTAAGGTAGAAGGTCGAGGCATAATCCATAGGGAACATTTTGAAATTTTACATTGCGTATAGTAAACTCAAGAGATCATTTTGTTCATACCGGAGACACAATCTAACTATATCCACATGCAGATGTTTAGACATTTTCTTGCGAAATAAAACCTTTACCACTCACAGCCTTCAAATAGATTGCATGTTTTACCTCTCCTGACGTATTGTACGCATTAACGTACGTGCATATTCCTGGGTAAGCGCCTGGCAGTGTTAGTGCTTGCGGATTCGTGAAATCTTCTTATCGTGATTTGAAGCATGGCTCCAGCGCACAGTATGGTCAAGATCTTAACCGAGCACATAGTACTTACACAAGCTTGTTAGAATATTCTGACAATGTGTGTAGAATATGATCAGATTGAGCAGATGAACTAATTGATCTGAAACTACAACATATAGAAATGCCTTTCTCATGCACTGGATCGATAACAACAGGTCTGGTTGAATCTCCGTTGCGCAGCAAAAATGGGATAGTAGATCGAAACAAAGGGCTCTTGTGAGAAGTTACTTCGACGGCCTCTTCCGAGTGTATGCGTCTTTGCAAGTCAAGGGTGACTTGTCCATTACATTATCATAATATAATTACTTATGGGAATGCTTATGTACGAGATAGCCTTAGATAGCTAAAATGAAGAGTACGCGGACAGGGAAGCTCTTAAACTGTTCGTATTCTCACTCGACTGTGTGCTCAATGATCCATGATGTAAGAATGTCCCTTTTACACTAGACGCCACTGATAATTTCAACCCACCTTTCCTAATACAACCATTCTGCAGCAGTGTTTTAAACGTCGTCTGCTGCACAGGCGTCAAAAAGCGCCTGTATGAGGGAAAGGCTGAATAAATGTGTAATTACATGTATTATTATCAATTTGAACACTGCTTTCCGAGAAAAGCATCAATTGAGGATAGATCCCAAGCAAAAAATAAATTCTGGTAAATATAAAGAGATCCAACTAAGTAAAAATATATTTAAAAAAAAAAAAATTGAGAATGCAATCATGCAGATAATATGTAATTAAATTAATGAACTAGTTAACAGTATTAAGTCATTTTGTACTAGTTGTCATGATCACTCTCATCAATTTTAGTCAGGCTTCATTGCTAAAGCCCCATTCTCACTGTCCCGGTTCTTGTCCCGGTATATCCCGATGAATAATAGCCGGTATACCGGGATTGACCCGGGACGTTTTTGCCGAAAAATCAATTCCATTTTTACATTCTGGTCGTTGTCCCGGAGTGCCCCCTCGCTTTAGAAGCCGGATGTCCCCATTTGATCCTAGATTACCCCGGTTTTGTCATGTTTAAGGTATAGCCCCGGTCCTGCACCGGTGGAGCCCCAGTGGAGCCCGTTGGCTCCCGTTGGTAACTGGATTGTATATAAACCGGGGCAAGCGCTGATTACCACGGACTATCACGGTATAGACCGGCGCCGGCGTATACCGGCATTGTGCTGGACATGCCCGGATCACGCCAGTTCTGGATATTTCTCCCGGTGTCACTCGGTTGTGTTAACCATTTTAAAACATCCGGGACGGTCTGCCGGATCGAGCCAGAATAACATGGTTCATTACGGATCACCTCTAATTTCTACGGTGCAGTCACGGTTGTCTTCCCAATTTTACAAGGTCCGAACCATCATCCGGGACGTACATGGGAGCCCCAATCCGGGACAGTGAGAATGGGAGTAGTAAGGGAGGTAAATGGAATCTGGGAACATAAACTGCAATCTGAAAAAAATGTAATGAAATCATTAACAATACATGTTATTTGACAATTTGAATGAAAGATTGCTTTCAAGTCATTTTTTAGTCGTGAAAAGGACCGTTTTATTATTTTGCTGTCATTTAGACATGAGAGCATCCGAATATTGCATTGCAGATTTGACATCGTCGTCTTAATCGACGTGTTATCTGCATGTTTGGTGCAGCCCCAACGATCTTTCTCTTGAACTCCATCTCTATGTACATCAAGCTGTTGTTCATGTAGCCGGTCATCTGGTATCTGTTCATTAAAATATCTGCAAGATCTATAGGAACCTTTTTGTAGTTCTCTCCGTACGTTCATGGTGTATGCGATTTGATGAAAAACGCGTACCGAATGACTTGACGTTCGACGTTTATACACTTGTGTGTGGATTGACCTACGTTTGACTCTGAATTAAGCTTATCCAATGAAAATATAAAACGGCATTTAATTATTTAACCTACCTGATTATTTTTTGCACGAGCATCGAATGTGAGCACTATTTGTGATAAATATCACCCAACCAGAGAAATGGTAGTAAGAGCATGTTTTAGATGGTGTTTTCTTTTTATTTACTATTTTTGAAGTGCGAAAAATGCTTAAGATAAAGGCGTGGGAAAATCGTGTTATATTTGCTAGACTTGGACAATTTGCAGGAAGTATGCACTTTCAAGTTATTTTTTATTGAAGATGGTCTAGTTATTTCTTTCTTAAATAAACAGGAATCTTAAAATTGTCTATGTTTTTTGGAATGGACACCACTCCCTGGAAGAGTTGGAATTTTTTAAATTGTACTGCATGATTTTGTCGCTGTCTGCTTACTATCATCGGTAGAATTCCTTTTGAGAGTCGATGTGCTAGAGCTAGTGTTTCCCTTTGCGACAACAGTTGGAATGTTGTAGATTGTACTGCATAATGTTTTCGCTGTCTGCTTACTGTCATCGGTAGATTTCCTTTTCCGTGCTGATCTGGTAGAGGAAGTATTTTCAGACACGATAGAAATAGTATTATTAACCAAGTCACTCAGACTTTGCCTTTCAAATTCAAAATGTACTGTTACTTCCATAGGTGTAGGTGTGTATCTCCGATCCTTAAGTGTTTTGTAGATATCTCTTTTCAAAGTTTTTAAATCCGTCAGACTGCTGCTGACTTTTCTCAATTTCGTTAAAAGCTTAAAGATTCCGACATTGAATTTTGATGACTGACTATTTTCTGCAGTTCTGTTAATATCTTCTCCAAAACATCGGTAGGCTGTGTTGATACGTGTTGTACAGGCCGATAAGTCTGTCCATTCATTTAGCTTTGCAGTTCACTCTTCGAATGGAATATTGACGTTATGTGACGTAAAAGCTGTATAATCATGACGTCATTTCAAGCCAGTTTTACAGGATTTTGGATAAACATGTCAATTATGTGTTTTATCAATCTCACAAATCGTGAAATATTTTCAAATAATAGATGGTTTTCTCTGGTTTCTTACATGTTATTCAAAGACCACGTTATTCTTAAACCATTTAGGAAATTTCAGAACTTTACAAATCGAATTTGCTGCTGTTGAAATCTGTAAAAGACAACATGAACAATGACTTTTGAATTGTACCGTTCTTTTGTGTTTTTCATACACTGCGGTGATAACATGGATGTTTAAACGTGTTACAGATTTTCTTGCAAAATACACATATTTCTCCATGTTATTTTTTCTATACAGTTACGACATTGTTTTATATCATATTTCTTTGGATCGTGGAAACAAGATAAATTGACAAAAGACAGATTTAATCTTTCGAGATATTTGGTTTTGCCCTGAAAAGGGCAGTTTTTATGTTATGGTGGGGGCTAATGCCCATCACAACAACCAATTTTACCACAAGCAGCGCATTTGCTCTCGCTTCGCTTAACTATTCGCTTTATAGCTTAAGCTAAACAGCCAGAGCCCAGGTTGAATTGGAGCTCATCGTCATAGTCCCAACATTCTGACTGTGGGATCTGGTTCGCTTGACTCTGTGAAGCGCTCTGCTGTTCCCGATTCAACTGGATGATATGTAGCAAATCCAGTTGGTCAGCGATAGCCCTTATCTGCCCTGCCAACGAATTCATGTGGCTCCTTAGTTTTTCCTTTTTTATGAAATGTTAAATGAACCTATACAAAATTACTTTTATAGGTAAATCGTGGTTAAACACAAATATACAACCAATGAGATTTACTCAGGATTGAATAAGCTCTCAACCAATGAAAATTACTCATGAAATAATTATGTCTTAAATATTAAAGTAGGTTAGTGGGTAAGTAGGCCAGTTTGATGTTGGTCGGACAATTCTATATGTTTCAGGTCAGTAACACTGTTATAAACAGTTGAAGATATTTGTAAAAGTTTTTGAACAAATTGTTCGCCAAAAAGAATGAAAGGTGATCAACAAAGAAAGTATGAAGAACGACGAGACGTTGAGGCAATTGTGGTTGCCTTCTTCTTGAGTCGTGGGTATGAGTATCATACTAAACGTCAGGTGGTCAGGATGAAAGGTGATCAACAAAGAAAGTATGAAGAACGACGAGACGTTGAGGCAATTGTGGTTGCCTTCTTCTTGAGTCGTGGGTATGAGTATCATACTAAACGTCAGGTGGTCAGGATGAACAAATTAAATCCTGACTTATGAATATATTCCACCTACACAGAACAATGTGTGTCAAGGCAAACTTGTCAAACTGTATCCTGGCATGTTTTCATTTTACTGAAAACATGCCGGATAGTAAAGAGGTCCTTTTCGGGACCAAACAAACAAAACTTCTTGAAAGTTACTTTCTTATATTGTTAACACATGTAATACTAAAAAGTAAAACTGAACAACAACATAAAATGCGAACATATAATTTTTTGTTCTTTGAAATCAATGAAATTGGCAAATGTGAATTATTGTCACTCGTTTGTTTGATTTCTTCTTATTTTTTTGAACGACAGTTTCATCTATCCTTTTAACTCGTTTTCGTTTGTTGATCTTCAATACAACACAAGGACATATTTCAGTTTTGTGAGTGTCTGTGTCACAGAAAAAATAGTCCTGTTTCTACAATTTGGATTTTTTCGGAACATCATTGTCTTTTTGCTCTGTCTTTTTCTTACATTGTTCCGATATTTTGTCCGGTTCACTATCTTGTTGTGATTGCTGATCCATTATCTTTTCAGATTGAATGTCCACATGTGGTACGAGAATTGACAAATCGTTCTTGTGTTGACTGGTGTTCTTATAGCTGTATGTGTTCAGGCAATACCGATTGTATTCATTACAGAAAGATGTCATTGTACCAACGAATTTGATGTCTTTAACTGAAGACGTATGATCGATGGTAGATGAAAACAACATGTCATGACTGTGTGGATTCACATACACAAGCACGTCGTTTAAAACGACGATGTCCAATCTGCAATGCAAGATTCGCTTGCTCTCATGTCTAAATGACAGCAAATAATAAAACGGTCGTTTTCAGGACCAGCCAGCCATACAACTTTTTGAACGATTTTTTCAGATTGGTAAAATATTTAAATGCCGTTTTACATTTTTAATGAATAAGTTTCATTCGGAGTCAAAGAAAGGTCAATCCACACAAAAGGGTATAAAAAGTGAACGTCAAGTCATTCAGTACGCATTATTTTATTAAAATGGAAGGCGCACTACCTCTACCTATCGAATTGAGAGAAAGATCTATACTAATTCATTCATCAACACATCACACAAAGACAAAGTTAGAAAAGAAATAAGGTGTAAAAGCATTAGACTTTGGATTAACAAATTTCAACATGGATGTAGCAATGAAGAACATTTATACATGGTATATGGGATGTTGAATTACATCAGCATGATGTTGAATGACGATTACAAGCTCAGCCTAAGAATATATCTGCTTAGTTCCAGTCCTGGTTTGTACTGGTCTTGGGGGTTGGGGATATCTGTGGCATTCTTGGATCCTGGGCGAGTTGTTGGTGATTTCATAAGTGTACTAACAAAGAAAGCGGATCAGTTCAACTTGTATGTACGTTACAGAAAAGGAAGGGCACACATTATGCATAACGGTGATGCTATAGAAGTGGACACTGCAGAAGGGTACGTGTAGTACGTTTAACTCTGAAGACTCGGAATCTATTACCAGTTCGATAGTCACATGCAATTTGGCGAATCTAGTGAGAGATATCCTGATGAACTTGATAACAACATGTTATTCAAAGACCTTATTGGAAAAAAAGAAAATATAGAATGAGGTATTTGTGTATTTTGAAAACAGTAAACTACAGACATCTTTGGTAAACAATGGTCCTTTTCAGGATCAACCATACAAATTGAAAGCACACCTTTCATTCAAATGTTCAAAGCCTACAGTTAATTTTACTAGACAGAGTGAACAAAACAAAGTTCAAAATCAGGGGATGACAACATGAAACAATGCCCAATGTTACTTTCCCCTTGGAGGGCAGTATTTGTTGTAATTTTGGAAAGCAACTGGGGTAACTGTTGCCCTCCAATTTCATGCATTTTTAATCTATAATGCATTACAGAAAAATCACTCTGCCCCTGACTGCCCTGACTAAAAGTGTTTGTTTTAGAGGATTAGGGCCAAATATGCATATGTAATGAAAACAAAATATGGTAAAAAGAAAAGCAAATGTAAAGTCAAAGGCCTTACTTTAGATTACAACAATGCTGAACAACTTAGATGAATCGGGTAGACGTACCTGGGTAATACATGTTAAAGAAATATTGTTTGGGAACGGTTTTGGGTATGTCTGGTTATCTCAGAACATAGGTGACCCAAATATGTGTATGCGAAACTTTACAGGTTTAACAGAGTGTGCACTACAGAAACACTTTTGAATACAGAGACGATATTTGTCTATCAATTTACCTCATTTACAGAAAATAATTTTAGGTTCTCGGGAAACAATTTATTGATCGAGAAAGGACGTCATTTGAATATTGATCGTGAATTTAGATACTGTTTTTATTGTCGTAAATATGATATTTAAGCCGTGGAAGATGAACTCCACTTTTGTTTAGATTGTAAACTTTATAGCGACATAAGAATATATTGTTTCAATGCCTGTTGGTTAAGTTAAGCAACTTGCCATTACAATTTCTATAGTATTATGACTGACAGCAATGTAAGCAGTAGATTGGCTGTAGCAAACTTTTTAATAAGGGCATTCGACAAGAGGGAACACTGCATTAATTTAAATGGTGTTGAATAGCCTACATATTCGTTTCATAATAACAGTATACCGCAAAACGATAGCATGATAACCATGACTACTGAGAGAACTGTAAATATCGAATATGTATATGTAAAGATGAATGTATTGTAAATTCTGTTATATACTGTAACATGATAATCAAAATAATTAACTATTTGTATTCTGGGCTGGAGGCCTTATATTACAATAAATTCATGAATAGCAGAAGTAGTAATGGTCCATTAAGTTTAAACCAAACGTATTACGCACACTATCAATGGAGTCACGTGACAATGGGATGACAGGTACATAACTATCGTCATCAATGAAGTCCTTGCTAAGATCACATACAATGTAGTCTGCACGAGAACCAGTGCGTGAATTCCAGTCACCGATGATAAACACTGTGCCAAGTGAATGCAACTCCGTAATGTCATCTTGCAACAATGTAAAGAAATCAACATCTACTACGTACGTTGTACATGGGCGAATTTTCTGGCCTATGTAAATACATGAAACAAAAATATCACTGTCAAAATGAAAGAAAAACTGGTCTAGCTTTAACCAAATTACACAGTCAAAATCATTTCTCACAACAGAAACACTATTTACAATAGGGTTTCTGATGCGTAATGCAACTCCTCCGCTACACCGTCTTGCACGTAAATGAAGCAATTGTACCCGTCAATATCATTTTTAGAAGAACTATCAGCCCACGTTTCGTATAAAAAAAAGAAGAAATGTCATGATCACACAAAATGTTTATAAAATCATTATTTAGTTTATTTCTAGTTAACCCGTGTAAATTCAAATTATACGAAGCAATTTTAAGTTCAGCCTCCGCGAGGTTTAATTGTTTGCCATCTCGTACGGGGCGGCGTATCGTAGCTTTACCATTCTTAACGCCTGTTTCAGCTTGGGGAGAAGGGGTCTGCGACGATCAGCAATCTCCTTCAGACATTTTTCAAAAATGAATACATTAGTGCCTTTCAGCTTTCTTTGAGCACGGCGTACCAACTCTCGATCTTTGAACGCACAATATTTGAACCCACAATATTTCTAGGCTTGCCGAGCGATCCCGGTGCTATATCCCCCGTCCTATGTACTCGCTCAAAGCCAATGTTGTCAACAAGATGTTGGGCAAGTTGAATTTTATCAACTATCAATTGACGCGCGAGCCTCTCGCAGTCCTCGGGTTTGTCGTATGTTAGCGAACATTAAATTATTTATCATGGATAGGGAGTGAACATAAAACAAATTGTCCTCAATATTGACCTTGTCCCTTTTCATTTTCGAGATTTCATCCTGGGCTTGGCTAAGTGAATAGTGTAAGCCCTCAACTTCATCGGTCAACTTGTTGGCTTGTTCTTGATTTACATTATAATTGTCATATACAAGAGTCCAAAGTTTCCAAATCTGACTTGCCTTTCCAATGTATCGAGGGTACTTAGGCGGTTGTTTTTAGCCATGTTTCGTTCATCCATCTGGTTTACATAGATTAAGATATTAGTACATGATGGTGGACTAGAACTAGGTGTGGAGTGATCAGCGCTGTAGTGCGCCTGAGAATTCCCAAAACAACTACATGCATGGTGCATCCGTATTGGCAATTGTATTGAAAGTTTTACGATTTGTAGATGTAGATTCAGTTATGAAAACACTTGGCACATAAACAAACATACATATTCTGAAAGCTTAACATTTCAACTAAAGTTAGAGATACAATGAACAACTGGAATTCCTTTGTATTTTGAACACTGACTGGTTTAAAAAACATAGATATTGGGATTTCTGAATTATATTATTTTTTTCCAAAAATTAGTAGTCTGACATTTTTCATAAGGATAACATATTATCAAAACCTGTAGTATATTCCAGAATTGTTATTTTTTATTTTCATATCTTGAATAGTTTTTGACCTGGGGCTTTAGCCCCTGGTCATAGTAGTAATACCATTTTTTCGGAGTTGGCAGCCTGCCAATTGCTGTTAGCACCAAACAACACATGAGAAACTGCGCGAGAAAAATAGTTCATCATGGATTCAACAAAACTGCATTTAAACGATTAGGATCTCCCCCATAAATCTCAATTTAATGTTGTTGGAACATCAGTGAAAAACTTAAGGCGTGAGTACTCCAATATAAGTTTAAGAAATGCTTTAGAAATTAATGCGCCGAGAGGTCAAATATGGACGCTTGTTAACATTATTAACATTCACGAAGAGGAACGGAAAAAAGAAAGAAGTCACCTGAAAAATGCAGTGGCGGATTAACCGGTGGGGCCGTAGGGCCCGTGCATCGAAACATTTATGGTAAACAAAGAAAAAGCATGGCAAATGAAGTGGCGGATTTAGCGGGGGCCCCATAGGGCCCGTGTCCGACTCCCCCCACCCCACGAAAGAAGTCACTTGAAATATACAGTGGCGGATTAACCGGGGGCCATAGGGCCTGTGTGTCGAAAAATCCAACCTTCCAGCAGTCCCCAGGCCGTCAGCACTGCAGTGCTTTTATTTAGTTTACTTGCTCCAAATGTTGGCACGGGTGATATTTTAGTATACAGTTTAGTTACCTATCCCTCTTATCTACGTCCCTGGTATGTATGTATGTATGTATGTATGTATGTATGTACATATTTATATATTTAACGTAATACAGATGTTTTTAGCAAGGTGTTAGAGACAATTGCTATAGTAGGCGAAATCCGAAGACACTCATCTTTTTGAGACTGGAATCTAGACTAGTGTTTAACAATATCGGCATTGAATTACTTCACATCTGTTTTTCTATATCAGCTCTCCGTTTCTGAACACCATCTCGGGTTCAGATGTCTTGGTAGGTGCAGATCGTATATAATGTCAATGAAAGTGGATAATCTGTGTTTTTTGTTTTTAAATGAATGGACTGTTGCCAGCTAATACCCATGTTGTACATTTTGAACAGCCAAATAGTTATTGTCTAAAAATCAAAATGCGGTAACTTTGGTATATATGTCGGGAAATAGATTTGATTCGACATTACGTACCCAAAAGAAAGAACTCGAAAGAAATTTTATGTTAAAATATATGATTACATGATTATAAAATAAAATGTATTTCTACGCTGGCAACATGACTTGATTACGCGCAACATGCATGTACAGATTAAAGCAGTATGTGCATACTTTCTTCAGGTGTCATTCACACACTTGACAAATTAAAGCAGTATGTGCATACTTTCTACAGGTGTAATTATGATTGCGATTTCAAAATTGAATTTGAATTGATGACTTTACATTTGAGTGGAGAGAATGCCGGTATACTGTCTTAACTAATTAACTCATGAATGAAAGTATCCACTCAAAGTCACGCCTCTTAGTGTAACACATGTCTATATAACCCATGTATTCCATCTTAATCTTGTTAGTATTAATTATATATTCTGCTAAGCTATATGGTTGTTCCATCATATAATGTTGTACACATACACAACAAATTGGCAACGATGTTGGCATTTTGTACCGCTAAAATGATAATGATTATGTGGATTGAGGTCATCGTGGACGATGCACCTTAATGGCTTATAACAAATTAAAGCAGTATGTGCATACGTTCATCAGGTGTATTATGATTGCGATTTCAAAATTGAATTTGAATTGATGACTTTACATTTGATTGGGGGGGGGGGGGGGGAAGTGTTGCGTATATTGTTCCTTCATTTAATGTTGAACACATACACAACACGGCCCTTATGTTTAGAATTTCAAAATTCATTCGCATCGTGATGCAAAATCCCTAGGAGGGTATAAATATCGATAGAAATGTTGTATCTTGAAAAACACTACTGAGTAAAAAGTACCACCGACCGATGTATAAGTACCTTCAGATCAACAACTTCTATAAACTGCTCATTAAATATTCACACTTATTTAGAATTGTGGAAACAAACATGTTCAGTTGTTTTGAGGCAGCTGTGACTGTGACTGTATAAAGCCATGCTAGACTGACCCCTACAATTTGGATTATTTTGTATTAACGTAGTTTACTATAAAAAAATTGGAATTTCAATATAGTTTTCATTGTTATGCAGCGTTCTTTTTATTTTGATAAAACATGCATTGTTATTAATGCATCAATGAGTGTTTAAACTATGCAACGACCTCTGTGAAATACCGCCATTCACATACAAGTTGTTGCAATAGACCCCCATTCTTTGTATACAATATTGTGTATTCAACTCAAATATTATTCAAGTAACGGACATAATAAAGCCTTCTTGTGAAGTGTATGTGATACAAACAATGTATCGGTAAATCCGTGTCCTAATGTATTCCGTGATCTGCAGTTAGCCCCTTGCCGGCAGCACTTTGAGTGCGTTGATTATAAGTATGACCTGAAAATAGTTTGTCATCATGTATGGACGAGAAACTTCTTGTTTAAGTCCAAAACAAGACGATTTTTGATGCAAAGCATATGCAAAGCATCAAAGACGACGCCGCGCAAGGTTTTGAAGCATGACTTTAAGGAAGCAGATGCAGTTCAGTACATTTAAATAACCTTTGCAAACAGACAGGATGTAAATATGTTGAACAGGAAGGCCAAATGTCCCTTTATTTTAAACAAGAAGACAAAGATGTGCCTATATTGCTCACCTGGCTACCATAGTCTATACTAAAAGGTTATCAAGAGCAGAAAGGGTCAATTTTGAGTTTTATGCTACGATCTATGTGATATTCAGCATGTCAAGTTTAGTCGTGAAATGACAAGTTTAGTCCTGAAACCATTTGGTTTACAGTTTGCTTATTATTGACTTCAACTATAATGTGTCATACAAGCTGAAGTTTCTTAACTTTTACCAATAAACGGTTTTAAATCTGCTCTTACTAGATCAATTAGATAAAAAAAAAAACATACATGTAGGTGCTGAAATATAAACAGATATTAACTTAAGGTTGAATGCATCTAGTTATAAATTAAGCGTGACACAAGCTTTGGAAGGAGAGGCGGAAGTCTATAAAAACGGGAGTATATAAACAAAAAATACAAAGTAATTTTAACAAGTTTAAAGATATTTATTTTCAAAATTGAGCATTTATGAAATTAAAAGTTCACATGTATAGTCAACAAATAGCAAGAATTCAATGTTCTGAATGTACAAACTGTATGGAAGAACGTTTTAAGTTTAGAAATGCAACAGAATTTTATAAATAGGCAAAAACATCCCCTGAAACTTTTTTTCTGAGCTTTGATGGCCGTAAACCAAACAATTAAAAAGGCGTAGACTAGGAAGTTTAGGGAAAAGTGAACTTTTTGTCTAAGCTTTGATTAATCGGGCCGTCAGGGCCGTTAACCAACCTACTAAAAAACGTAGCATAGGAAGTTAGGGGAAATGTTATTAAATACAAATTAAATGTGTCTAAAGTTTTGTAATAAGTGTAGAAAACAAACGTATTTTGTACCTTATTGTTGGGATTCGCTATAGATATCCCTTATTGTCAGGCTTTTCCGTCTGCCCGTCTGTCTGTTTGTTTGTAAAAAGACGCTCCACAGCCCAGACTGATGGGCCGATTTCGATAAAACTTGGCGAACAGGTGCCATAGGTGCTCGGAGACTGCGCGTTTGAGTTTCGTTGCTATGGACCAACCCGTTGCTATGCAGTTAGCAAAAAAATACGTTTTAAGAACCCAAACGGTAACTGACGTAGCGCGGCTTCTATGATAGGTAGAGCGACCGGACCAATTCTTGCCTATTCTGTGTATCCTCATCTAGTTATCGTGACAGCATAACGATCCTCTATATCGCATAGTTTCCGAATGGAAGCCCTCCGAATGTGGGAAGGTGGTAAACCCGAAAACATGTAGAATGACATTGACCTCGGAAAAGGTAAACGATGGTATGTTCAAATTCGGTGTGTGGATAGAGCTTACTGACTACTACATAATTGAACCGCAGCATTTCTCGAAATTCGTTCACCAGGGGTGTCAGGGCTGAAATACGCAAAATACGAGAAAACAGTTTTTTCCGACCTACGCTCACCAAAAATCTATCTCCTCCTACAGTTTTCAACTTGGAGACCTGAAACTTCGGTTGTGAATACTTCGAGATATTTAAAAAAAAACGTTAAGATGATTGTTTGATTTAGTCTTCACGTTTTCTTATGGTAGCCCTTCAAAGATAGGGTACATTTTTACTGTCGTTTTAGACTTCAATCGCCCCTAGTGCTGCAGTGGTACTATTCGATAGCGATTTCATTGCACCATCTGATAGAGCTACTCAAGAGCTACAAAAAGTTCTTTTACGTGATTGACCTCCGACCCCAGGTTCCCGAGTTAGAGCCGGAAGTGCCCTTTCTTACGATTTTTGATTTAGGCCTTTGTTTCCAAATGGTAGCCTTTCAAAGATAGGGTATCTTTTTACAGTCGTTTTTTACTTCAATCGCCCCTAGCGCTGCACTGGTAGTATTCGATAGCGATTTTATTGCACCATCTGATAGAGCTATTCAAGAGCTAAAAACAGTTTTTAAGTGATTGACTTCAGACCTCAGACCGGGTATCCGAGCTAGAGCGGGAAGTTTGCAAAATATGCAAAGGTTAAAATCACCAAGGCGAATCCCACGTCGCCTACCGGCTTGTTCCTTAAATCAGTTAATACAATTTATTGATTCATAAAGGTGTTGTTTTTTTTCGAACATATTACAGAGTTTTTCTTTACAATAATAATGTTGGTTGCTCCCTTTTCGATTACGTAACCCCATGGTACACAATTAAAACCTATTCGATACTGACACCGCGCTTCCGCGCGACGTTAATACAAGTTGTGTTCTGTTCTGTGCTCTTTCCTTAATAACAACTTCTTACATTCCTCTAGTATCTACATTTATAAGTAAATTTACATAATTTACAATATAATACATATATTAATCTGTGTATACTTCTTGAAACGTTGTGGGAAAAGGAGAAAGTCCCTATCAGATGTTTTCAAAATCGTCTGCTGCAGGTTTCTAATATTTCCCTCATAACTTCTTTAAACACATGTTTGTCTTGGAAATAGTTTTATACATTAACCACTTGCAAGACACAACATTTGGAATATTAGGATAAATTCCTCATTATTTGTCACAATATTGTCAGTAGTCGGGAGCTGTGGAGAAGTCTTAATTGGCTGGTATGTGCGAATTGCTTTCACTAGTCGAGTGCTACGGAGAAGTCATACCATTAATAACACTTTCTGATTTTGCTTTAAATGTGCGAATTGAGAGGAGACTCATACTTAATTATGATTTAATTCATAGAGCAATTTTGTATGGGTTTTACGCCTTTTCCACATGCAGTCATAGATCTGTCTATATATGCTGTCTCGACATGCTTTGAAGGTCGTTTCATGCCTTGTCCTTATGCAGACGCATTGAAAGTCGTCTTCATAAGATGTTAAGAACATTATTGATGTGCTTTGAGGCGCCATTATAATATATTCACTGTTGAACGATTGTGGAAAACCAGGGACTACTAATTCGTATTAGTAGTCCCAGGGCAAACGTAGAACTTTTTATGACGAGCAAATTCTCCTACTGTTAACATGTTATAGATCTCATGGGCGTAGGAGCGTTTCAATTATTGGGGGGCCAACCAATAACAGAAGCCAATATATACCATGTAGCCTTCAATATTTTAATGCACATTAATTACGTTTAATTGTTAATACAGGGTTAGTATTTGCAGTTTTGCACCAATAAAGCATTAATACAGATTACAATACACATTGAGTTCTTCAGATAGTGTATTTCAAATCAGATAAGTGATATTCGTATACTTGATCGGACACCCACACACCCAGATCCGATAGTATAATCTATATGTTCTGTTTTGTATGATAGTCCCTTTTGTTTATATGTAATAAATATCATTGCTCTTAATGACTTCAATCATCGTGACTTCAATTCATTATTGTGTATCGTTTTTATCATACAAGCAAGTCCAGCAAAGACGATCTTATTCGTTAGTATTGAAATAGTCCAGGTTTAAAATAATCGTTAACGTCTCTTTGTGGCGGGTCGAATTCCGTCGTAGTGGCGGGCCGAATTACGTCGTATTGATGTAAAACTGGACAGTAAGGAGGCTATACAATTATACACTTTCTAAAACTTGCCAAAGTACTCTGTCCTCTCTTTGTTCTTTGCTGCAAATTCTGAAGCTACTTGTAGAATGTTAATCTGATCAGTTTCGTCTTTGTGGCAGTGTAACAACAGCATGTTGTTCAAACGTTCCTGTGACATCGGTTGATCTTAAGTAGGTTTTAAGTCGACGTAAAGTCGAAAATGAACGTTCAGCCGTTGCGGTGGTAACGGGAATTGTAAAATACATCTGTATTAGCATGACGACAGCTGACATAAACTTCTTTGCGCCTGGCTCATTATTTAATATGTCACATACAGTTCTTATGCTTGATACTTTAGCGACCTTCAATGCACTTCCCTTGACCATGTCTTCCATTAAAGGTAATTGCGCCTGCAGCTTTTGCATGTCGATGTCGTCTTTGTACAAGTTGCTTACGCTTACCGGGACATCAACGGAGACACCATTTGCCGCATCTATTACCACTCGTTCAATGTCCTCTACAACGTCAATATTCTTGTTTAGAAGTCGTCGCTCAAGATGGTTCTGAATACAGTCGACAGCTTCGAAATACTGTTGGCGGAAGTAGCCTTTTGTGTTATTAAATTTCACACTATCTTCCCCGGAATCCAGACGTTTCGGTACTCTTTTATATCGGGGAAGACAAGGGGTCTCCGTGATGTTCTGTGACATGGTTTCGATTTTCTCATAGAACACTTTGAACGAGTCATCTGTTCTCTGTCTCGTACAGAAGGACATAAGCATTTTGCAACCATTCTTAGCGTCTACCACACACGAGTCTTTGTTTTGGAGTGTAATAGACAGTTGCTCAGTTGCGGCAAACAGCATATGTGAAAGGTGCAGCCCAAAATATGTGTTAAATTTCTGCATCAAGGTTGAAATACCACCAGCACGTCTTGAATAATCATCATTTCCTGATGCGTTCACCTCATCCATAGTATCTATGAGGACTTTATAGTTGTCTAACGCAGAATTTATAGCAGACGTTCTTACAGTCCATCGGGTCGGGCACAATGGCTTGATAGTTGCTGTAGATTTTCCCGACTCGATTTGTAGCTTTTCAAACAAAACTTGACGTTTTGGCGACCACTTTACGAGTGAGGCGATCTCTTTAACTAGATCGATTGCATCCCGCATGGCTTTTATTTGACGGCATGAATCTTGTAGACCTAGGTTTAAACAATGTGCAAAACAGTGCACAACAATGGCCTGTGGAACTTCTTGTAGAATTTTAACGGCCACTCCATTTATATGACCCATGAAGTTGGACGCTCCATCATACCCTTGACCACGACAATTGTTGAGTGGTAAACATAGACGAAGAAGAACGTCCTTAATAGATAGCAGTATTGTTGCAGCCTTGGTATTGTCCACCTGAATCATGCCGACAAAGTCCTCATATACAACAAACTGTTCGTCGACCCAACGAATGCTTATTGAAAGTTGCTCCCTATTGGAAATGTCTCTTGTTTCGTCCGCCAATATGCTGTACCATTTCAATTCCGATATTTTTTGGATGAGTTTTCTTAGTAAATTGTGCCCCATTAGTTTGATTTGTTCATTAATTATGATTGGGGATTGGTATGTGCGCTGTTGAACCCAGTTATTAAGAAGGGGACTATCGTCTGCTCTGAGCATCATCAGCTGGTCGAAATTCCCCTCTCCTTCTCTTTTACCTCGCACTGGTAAGCCCTGGCGCAGCATAAACTTTAACGATTTTAGTTGTTTAATCAAACAGTCACGATGATAAGCTTGATCGGCTTTATTCTGGTTGTCTATACTACTCTGAACGTTGATCCCTTTCTTTGCGAACTTAACCTTTTCAACTACTTCTTTATGGGTATGACTCTGTTCATGTTCACGAAATTTCGCGGGGGCCTTTTTCCAGTTATTGAATCCTTCATTCATGAAGTTAGTTTCCGACTTTGTGCTGAATGATATCAGGGAATGGTTGGAAGCGAATTGGCATGTTGAACAGTAGACACGGTTATTTGTTATACAGTATGTAAGCCATTGGTAATCAACAAACCAACTTGCCTGGCATGTCCGTTCTCGGTTCTTAGATATTCTCACAGACCCGTCTAATATTTCTGTGTCTGTTGGGTGAAATGGCTCCAAGGATGAACAACATAAAGCATTACAATGAACGTTACGCGGTAAGGTACTAACATGATCTTCACTTGGATCTACTGGAACAGGGCTATGGATTCCGATGTGTTTATTGTCAGGCGTGTGGACACTGTTTTCCGAAACAGATTGCGTTAATGGACTTGTTTTGTTGTCACTAATTTGGTCACATGAACTTTCACCTACATTTTCAATTTCATGCTGTAGACTCTGTTCTTTGTTGATTTCTATCTTTATCGTTGATTCTTTGGTGACTTTGTCTGACTTTTTTTCAAAGAACGAAAACAATGTACCCTGTTTTGATTGATTTGGTTTGCTTACTTTAGTTGTTTTTTTATTGTTCGATTGACTGAGAGGACACTTGCGTTTTTTTGAAGATTGTTTTGGTTCACAAGAGACGTGTTCTGCAGTTGGTAAGATAGCACAGAAATGGTTGGGTTGAAATAAACTCCCAGTACGCGTGTCTAAATTTCCGTCACGCGACCACAATACAATGAACGGGTTTCGTTTTGTACTTGAGGTGCTGATTGAATTGCGTACTCATATATGGCCATTAAGCAAGGGTCTAATGCCGTGACTTGTATCAGGATAAGCTGAATAAATATCAGTATTAACCACATTCGGAAGGCTTAAAACCTGTAGCATAGATGACCAAGTTTTTGTTTCACACATATGCATGGCTTCTAATCTAACACATTCTTCTTGGTCAATGTCATTTCTATTAGCAGAAACATTGGTTAAAAGTACACTAAACAAAGTTTTCTTTTCTGTTGTTATGATACTTGGTTTTGCGGCTGCTTCTTCCAGTATGGGGTGATCGCTGTAGAAATTGGCATTCAGATACAAATCGCAGGCGGACAACAATCTCAATGTTGATGCCAATGATTCATCACCTGAAAATATAACAAATAAAAACATGAGACTACGTATGGCTGTTAAAGCAAGATACGGTATGTTTAATTTTCAAATGGAAAAAAACACATGTTTAAATTTACCATACATAGCACTTATCAATAATTCCACAGTTTCATTGAACTCGAACGTACACAGTTTTAATTATGGACGGACAGACAGATCGACAGACGATCACACGGACGATATGCATGGCGCTTATTAATATCCGCCATTGAAATATGATCAACATATTTTAAAAAACCGGACACTATATAACAAGATGCCGGAGTTACTCCGTTAGCTAAAATCTTTAAGCCGAAATGGATGAGAGATATGTACGACATGATACTTACTTAACAGTGATAAATTTTCACCCGTCCCAACGATTTTGGGGGAAATTGCAGACGACAATTCCTAAATGATGACGAAAACACAGACGGACGCACGGACGCAGCGGCGAATAAATGTTTTCACCAAAAAGCATGATAAATTGATGGAGTTTATATAATTTCACAAGTTAAATTGAAGTTCAACTAACAGTTTTGGAGAAACATTGCAAACGACAGTATTTTGAAAACGGACGGGAACACAGACAGACGAAGCAGTGACTATATGATTTCCCGAAATAAAAGCTAACCATAGTAAATCGATGATTGGTTTCAATAATGGTTATAATTATTTTTATTATTTTCTATTTAGAATTTCAATGACATACAAGTATATACAAAACAAACTAATACAAAAAGGATTATTATTTTGATACATTGAAATCACATGAAACGCTAGGTGGTGGTATTTTCAAGTTTACAATGGTAAAGGGCACCTGCTTAGCCCACCGCCAATCAAAGAAATCACATGATTGCCACAATCCCTTTACAATGAGACTCGAACGCTTAAGCAGTAACAGCCAGTTATTGACAGTCAATTAACATTAACCACTAAGTAACGGATCGAACCCCTTTAAATCAACTGTCGACGAGTGACAATTTTACAAAAATGGTTTAACGGCCTCGTGCATACTAACCTTTCAAATACAGTGAAGTAGCATTAAACAAGCAATCTCCATTTCCAGTTGTTTTCACAGGGCGGACTTTTGAAAAAGGTATGTCTGTAGGAGCCAGTGTCTCAGCTAGACCATCCGTCTGCAGGTTTGAGTAGCTAGGGTTGGTTATAGTTAACGTGAGTGGTGCTATGATAGTTTTATACTTAGCATCCAACTCTGAAACGCATGTTCTATCCCCCGTTGATATGGCATCTTTCAACTGCCGCAGGTCGGATATGACAGAGTCGCCACTGAAATGCAATATTAATATGATTGCATGAAATGAAAAATAAATAAATCGGAGTAGCAAGATTGTAAAATGAAACAATTTCAAACATTTAACTAATTTAGTAAAAATGAGGCCGTCACGATATAGCGCAGTTGGTAGTGTTAACCAGGGTGGTCCTTTCTATCATATGCGCACACGGTCGGAAGAACCATAGTTATAATGTATCGTTCATCTCTCTGAGGCTGCATGAAATGACTTTAGCTGCTGAGTGACAGTTTTATGTTAATCTTAAAATATTAACTGAAAAAAAAAAGTTCGCCGGTAAGCGGATTCGATCCTTGAGCTACGCAGACAAGTTTTTACAATTGGTAGTAAAATTGAAGTGTTTTAAAATATTACGAATCTATTATAAATTTCTGGAAGAATTGATTTTTGTTTAGAACCATATTTCGCGTAGACTTGGGCAAATTCAAAATACGACTTTATAAATATAATAAACTGGCTTACCTGCCCGACGATGCAACTGCCATTGCTTTGTTTATACAGGGGCTGGCATGATGTCCGTTTATTTGACGATGTTTATAATATTTAAAAAAAAAAATGCGCCATAAGACTTGTTTCCGGCGAAGTCTTCGTACCGAAATAAATGTATTGATAATATCGGGGAACCACTGGATTAAAATCCCGGTAGGGTTTAATTTACGGAAATAAAAAGATCAACATATTTTATTGTTGTAATCTATTCGAAATTAGCATCCATCAATACAATAGACAAATATCAATAATTTCATGATTCATTTGGTTTTGTTAAATTTGTTTTATATAAGGCATATTACTATTATCATATATGTAAATATGCTTAATTTTGTGACAATTATTGGCTTTGGGGGGGGGGGGGGGGGGGGGGGGGGATATATTGTCTATATATGAAAAAAGGTTTTCTGAATTATTTCCAATTTATAAATGCATTGTATCTATGAATTTCCCTAACTTCTTGACAAACAAAGAAAGGCAATTGATTCTGCTATTGCACCACTGTTAACATTACAACCTGGTTAGTATTAACATGCATCATGCTCTTTTGGTTTCCTCAGTATCGTTCTTCATCGACTGATTTTTTTGCATTGACAACTTCATTACATTCTTCAGGAATATCATACACCCCCACTACGTAGATCTTTATAGAATCAAATATGTGTTAGGTACATGTACCTTGTTTGACTTAAACAGTCAATCTTTAGCATGCCAGCAATGTAAATATAATTTTTATGTCAATTTTTAAGTTCTTGTTCTTTTTATATTTATTTCATTGTATTCTACTGATGAAGGCGTAATTCCGAAACTATATAGCTTCATATGTTGAATTGACGTTCGTGTTTGTAAACAACAATCTGCGTCTTCAGCTGTCAAATTACGTCATAGGCGCGCGCGGAATTACGTCATTAGTAAACATGGCGGAAATAGGTGGCGGGCGAAAATAGGTTACGTGAGGATAGTATAAAAGTATTAACTCAACAACACGTGTTTGTGTGATTTTATACGGGTAAACAAATCGACGGCGAAGCCGACGATGTTTCCCGTCAATAGGTAATGTGTATGAACTTTGCAAAATTTTGCTATTCAAAAAATTGTGTCCAGAATGGATTTTTCGATGCAGTCACGATTCTGCTACGTTTTGATTGGATGAAAAGAAAATATCGAAACAAAAAAAACTTCTAGAGAAAATAATTAAATATGATAATACGTACTCGACAAAGGAACGATAAAGGAACGAGCACAAGTAATTGTATGTGTGATAATTTCCGTTTAATAACACTCGTCTTCTATTTCTAAAACGAGTTCAAATAAAACTCGTAAGGGTTTTTTGACCTTTGACATTCTGGAAGTTATAAATCCAAATTCCTGTAATATGACGTCATTCTATTAGTGGTGCAGAGGTAGAGCTTCGGCCTCTTGTATCAAAGGTCCCTGGTTCGAGTCCCGTGATGAGCGGGTCCTGACTTTGGGATTTTGTTGTTGTTTTTGTTTCACAATCGATGTAAAATAAATAAGTTTAAACTAAATGAACCAAAAGGAAAACGACAGAAATTATAGCTTATGGCTTGTCACAAATGTAGTTCCGTGAATTATGGAATCGTTTTATTTGAAGTACTTTATGAAGGGCAAGTTGACTATTTGTTGTACCTGACATCATATTTTCATGAATGTAAAATCTTAGCTATATTTTAAAGTTAAATATAAGCTTAACCTGATGATGATTTTTATTTTCTTTGCTTAGGTCGGTAGGACTCGTAATTGACGTAAATAACTGATCGTGCTGCAAGCAAGGGGCTAACTGCAGTTCGCGGGGAATTATTCACCGATCACAACATATAATAAATGTTTACCCGAAATAGGTAGCACCTATACTCATATTATTATATTTGTTTTATTTGTTCTTTTTATATAATTTTACTTATTCTTAAACTGTAGCAAAATAAAAAAGTTTTAATAACTTAAATTCTTTGTTTCTGTTATTTTCAAAATATTTGCTCTCGTTTGTTGCCTCACATATCTTTACCATAATCTGTTCATACGGGTAATTTTGTTTGTTTGGAGTTTAACGCCGCTTTCAACAGCGGTCATATCACGGCGGTCAGTGCACCTACCCATGTTTTCCTGGCTTTCCCACACCAGTACGTACACAACATTCTTTCGAAGCCACTGACTACTTTCTCACATAGATCAGAGGTGAGAGGCAATGGAAAACATCGCCCGAAAGAATGTCGCCGCAACCGGGTATCGAACCCGTGACCTCCAGATCACGAGTCAGATACGCTACCAATTGAGCTACCCGGCCGGGTGTTCATACGGGTAAACAAATCGACGGCGAAGCCGGCGATGTTTCCCGTCAATAGGTAATGTGTATGAACTTTGCAAAACTTTGCTATACCGTCTTTCCAAAAATTGTGTCCAGAGTGGATTGTTCGATGAAGTCACGATTCTGCTACGTTTTGATTGGATGAAATTAAAATATCGAAAAAAACAAAAATTCTAGAGGAAATAATTAAATATGATAATAAGTCCTCGATAGAGGAAATAGCACAAGTAATTTTATGTGTGATAATTTTCGTTTAATAACACTCGTCGTCTATTTCTAATAAGGTTTTTTGACTTTCCGGAAGTTACAAATCCAAATTCCTGTATATGACGTCATTCTATTAGCGTAACAAAAAGGATGAATAAATAACCAAAAGGAAAAGTTCAAGGGGGAATTATTTACCGTTCACAAAAGTTAATAAATGTTTACCCGAAATAGGTAGCACCTATACTCATATTACATTGCATACATTTCATAACCCCATTTGCACCTGACATCAATCTAAAATCACCTTCCAGTGATACTTTCATTACTTTGATTCTATAATCCAAGCGTTTGGTAGAAGAGTTACTCTGTTTGACTGTAGTGTAGGTGGAAATTAGTTTTTAAGGAAAAATTGGGTAAAGTGAATTAAATTTGCGGTATTTAAAATTATTATTTTTTCCACAAGGTCTTATGATAAAACATGCTTACCATTCACATTAATAAGTGATAATCTTAGTCGAACTGTCATTAGTGAATAAATTAAAGTGTACCTTATTTCGGATGACTGTATTTCGGATTTGGGTTGACTCGTCTCATGAACCAGAGATTTGTTGAACCAAGACTGCAGTTGTATTTTTTCTTATAAACGGTTCCTGAACAGAAATGCAGCGGATCTATGTAACAATACTGAGAACCATCGGGGTCCGGGGATGATGGTGATGTCAACCCAAAATCCCATCGCTGCCACCATTTGTGACGTTCACGAAGTAAAGCAATGTACATCGCGGTTAGTCTCTGGATGGGTGACCTGTGTGTGTGACCTATGTTGGCTTAACTCCGATACACGTTACAAATGGTGGCAACGGTGGGTTGACATCACCATCGTTGGCGGACCCCGGTGGTTCCCAGTGTTGTTACATAGACTCCACTCTGGTGTACTGCTTGTGTTCAGTTGTGTAACTAAACTTCGGGTCGAAGTCAAGAGAAAAGAATGAGAAATGTAACAGGAACGGGGTATTGGTATACATATCACTTCTACAGCTTTGCTGTGGAAGCCGGCTTTTATAGCGAAGTTGGTAGAGACTCTAGAGTGGTTGACCTTTTCTTTAATATGGTTAAGCAACGTTCATCGCAGTTAGTGCCTGTATGGGTGACCCGCGATAGCTTAACTCCGGTACACATTACAATAGTAAATGTGAAGTATGCCTTCCAACAATTTGTATACCTGTCATGCTTAATTGAAACTAACAACTTATTAATTCCATCAAATAAGTGATTTGACTATCAAATCTCAAAAAGAAAGACAATTTCGTCGTACAAAATATCTGAAAAAAACCTGCATCCGAATATACGTCTACTATGTCTATTTTGCGCAAGTTCTATTCGATGATATTTTGATTTTTAGCTAGACTATTCGAAGAATATGAGAGCTAGATATAACTCACACTGGCGTTGTTGTCTGCGTCACACCTTGGTTAAGGTTTTGGATGCAAGTACTTATATACTACTACTACATGTATTGCAATGAAACCTTCTACAATGCTTCCCAACTACCACACCAATCAAGTATGATAACTTTATCCAGTATAATATGTTAATAGGCAAAGCCTAGGTCGTGTGAAAGCAAGAACAATTAATTAAGTTCTGTCAGTCACCCAACAAGAAACAAATTAATAGACAAATTGTAGAAAGTTACCAAACAGAATTTGAAAAACATTTTGAAAAAACCCAAACTTATCATGCATTTAAGTTTAATTTGTACATATCTGTTTTATTTTTTATTAAGGATTGTAACAGACAGTAAGATTTCCAAGGATGTTGATGGAAAACAACACTTAGAAGGCATTGAAGAATGTTCTGATTTATTTTCACAAATGCCAGTTATTTGTAAACTAGTAATAAATATAATTAGAAACTGACTCTTACCATGGTTGATTGAATGACTTGAGCTTAACATTACTTTCAATGGTACTTCAGTTCACCTAACATTTTCTCCTGGCTTTCTAGAATATTAAAGTTCTCCACACAACAATCTTCCAAGGCACATGGCTAACTTGCATGATCTGGCTGAATGTATAATCTTGAGACAATTTAAGATGAGAACACTATGCATACAGACTGAGAAAACAAATTTTGACAAATATTTTCAAAAGTCAGATTTAAATGTATGTTGGAAAGGGTAAAGTTTAGCCCCTTGTCTGATGTAAATAACTTGATTTCTGTTACTAATCTGAATACATTGTCGGAATGGAGTAATTGATCCAAAATGATCATATATATGTTCCTATTCAACAACATTTCCCTTTGAACCCCTATCTCCTTTTCTGGTTTTAATTTGTAAAACATGAAACAGCATCAGGTTATTTGTTAATAAGTACCAGACTTAGTGTCAACAACCGATTATGTATACATGTACATGAAATATGTTGTTTGAAAAAAAAAATGGATAGACTATTAGTAAAAAATCTGATCAGACCGTGAACATGTACAGATTCTCAGAATTATCAATGTTGCGCAATTATAAAAGCTTTTGAAAAGGGTACAGGGAGGGAAATATTTTCACTAGAAGCCTGGACAAAAATGTAATAAGTGTTTTAAGTAAGACAATCCCCACAACAGAATTGTTTGATGTATATATAAATTGTTAAGTTTAGTTGCTTCTTTCAAATCATGTACCTGCTGGGATTTGAACTCAGAACTCTCGTTAGACCAGGACTGGTGTTCTACCATTAAACTACAGTATAGATTTTTACTTTGAGCAGCAGTTCATGAAAATATGTGTAATTTTATTACCAGTCAGTAAAGTATAAGATTTTTTTTGTTACAATGAATGTATACTAGTTTAAATTTTACCATATAGATTATACAATTTCCCACAGAAAAATGGATTTCACAATAAATTACATAGAAAACAGAAAAGAGATACATTTCTGTGGTATTTCAGTTATATCAGAGGACAGAACACTTATGTGAGGTCACTGGGTGACTTATAACTGACATTAATTATGAACTGCCTATTTGAATAAAAAGTATTTCGAGTGTTTGATGAATTTAAAAAGAGATTGATCCTCTTTATCTGCAGATTTCAATGTTCAGTTTGTTTTTATCTTATTTTAGTTTGATATAGTTAGTGTACATTGCCCTGTTTCATAGAAGGACCTAAATCGGTGACCGTAAAAGGCTTTTTATTTTGCATTTGCTCTTCAATTTGAAGGGTTCTATGACATCATTGGTTGTTGTGCTCCCAAGTATGAAAATAGTGCTGTCAATAGATGTTGAATCTTTTGTAAATGTGGTTTGAATACATACATGCAGAGTATTTAAAACAAGGGCACCGCAAAGCGGATACATCCCCTCGGTATTCAAGAAAATAGTCAAAGTCCAATTTTGACCTTGACCTTTAACGTATGACCTTGACAATAATTGAATTGAATTAATAGGCTTCTAGACCTTGCAATATACTAACTGTATACCCAGTTTGGTTAAGATCGGTCGAAGGATGTTCAGTGTAGAGTGGTCACAAGGTTGTTGATATGGGAAATAGTCAGTCCAATTTTGACCTTGACCTTTAACCTTGAAAATAATTGGGCTGCTAGACCTTGCCATATTCTAACTGTATACCAAGTTTGGTTAAGATCGGTTGAAGGATGTTCACTGTAGAGTGGTCACAAGGTTGTTGATATGGGAAAATAGTTAAAGTCCAATTTTGACCTAACCTTTAACCTATGACCTTGAAAATAAATAAGCTTCTAGACCTTGCCATATACTAACTGTGTACCAAGTTTGGTTAAGATCGGTCGAAGGATGTTCAGTGTAGAGTGGTCACAAGGTTGTTGATATGGGAAATAGACAAAGTTTGACCTTGACCTTTAACCTATGACCTTGAAAATAAATTGGCTTCTAGACCTTGCCATATACTAACTGTATATAGCAAAGAAAAGTAATGTGTTTTACTGATAGCCCACATATGACATTCCTTTAAAACAATGGACTCATTTGAGTTTGATCAATAAACAAATTTTGGATAAAAAAAAGATGAAACTACTAGAAATTCAGCCTGTTGAAAGAAATGTTATGTGTTTTACTGATAGTCCACATATTACATCATTTCTTAAAACAATATGGACTCGTTTGAAGGCATGAAAGTGTTTTCATCTCGTTCAGGTTGGAGGATATATATATATGGCTTAAGACATTTACTATGTATACCCCAAAACCAGAGTGAACTGATTCTGGTCATACTTTCATGATTTGACAAAGACTAGGTCATAGACATAAACTGTTAAACTGTACAATGTAAAAAAAATGTAAATTAAAGGCAAATAATTTGAAATTAACTGTAGTTTTGTTCGTTTGCTACATTTACTGCAATATATAGATAAACGTCTTAAAGTCAATACAACTAGACAGGCGATGATATGATAGTTTAGCTATTTTCTTGAGTGGGGTTAACATTTGACAAGACGGCTTCGGCTTCAAATAGATACAGACAAAAACGATACACACGATGTGACGTCACGCGATGTGATGAAAGCATCGTGGAACAGATACAGACAAAAACAATACACACCATGTGACGTCACACGATGTGACGAAAGCATCGTGGAATGTTCCCAACAGATACTAACAAATAATTTAGAAATGAAGTTATATTTTTAAGCAAATTATTGATATAATCAATATCTTACCTTGAAATGTAGCTATGTCGATACAGAAACAGAATTGATCGTCCTTTCCAGTTAAAATAATATCCGAGGCTAGTGTAACGAACGATTACTTCCGTTGAAATATTTACAATCATTTTCAAGTGTTTATTGCTTCTCTATATTGCCAAGATATAAAATCCATGAAATAATGATGACAGGTACAAAAGAATAGTCGGCTTACCCTTCATAAAGTCCTTCCAGTGAAAGAAATCCATTTGTGACGAGTCAAACTATCTTTTCCTACCATTTCTGTCGTTTTCCTTTTGTTATTTATTTATTACTTGCATTACAATGAATTCACTTGCGTTGCAATGACATCACATTTGAATGTGTTTACTTCCGGTTGAGAAAATATAATTTTAGAAATAGAAAACGAGTGCAATTACACGCAAATTATCACATATCAGATTCCTTGTTTTCATTCCTTTATCGAGAAGGAATTTAATTTAATTTTTCTCTCTAGTTCTAAGTATTTTTTGATTTGTCAAAACATACGAATATCGTGTTTGTGGGTTTTACCGGTTACGATAATTTGTCCGTCCAGTAAGACCGGAAGCAAAATGGCCGAAAAAAAGTGCTATGGGGTTGAGATTTGATATGTGAAAAACAGTAAGATTGTACTGAATTCTCGTATGATGTGTTCGTACGGGTAACCTATAGGCGTGCTTCGCTCGAGCCTTTGGCTCGAGCTTTCACACGTATTATGCAAATTATGGCCTTTTTTTAACTTAGAAATTCTGGTTAAAGTTTTGCGTGCAACTAAATTTAGAGTCCATATCTCCGTATTTACCTGATGCATTGCTTTGAAATTTTATACAACCCTTACAACTATCACACCTATTTAAACAATGAAGTATGATAACTTTATTCAGTATATTATGGCAAATTATGGCCTTTTTAGCTCGCCTATTCAAAGAAATAGGGGAGCTTATGTAGTCACTCCGGCGTCCGCGTTGCCAGCTTTGTCAAACCTTTTCGTGCAAGGCCTTTTCATAGACACTGTGTATGCTGTTGCTTTGAAACTTCACACACTTATTTAGGGTCATTAGGTGACCTTGTGTGTCAAGTCACATAACTCTGGAATGGATTTTTACTGAATTGTGCTCCTTTTTGGACTTAGAATTTTGGTCAAACCTTAGAATTTTGGTCAAACCTTTGCGTGCAAGGCCTTTTCTCAGACACTGTGTATGCTGTTGCTTTGAAACTTAACACACTTATGTAGGGTCATTAGGTGACCTTGTATGTCAAGTCCCATAACTCTGGAATGGATTTTGACTGCATTCTGCCCCTTTTTGGACTTAGAATTTTGGTCAAACCTTTGCGTGCAAGGCCTTTTCTCAGACACTGTGTAAGCTGTTGCTTTGAAACTTCACACAATTATTCAGGGTCATTATATGACCCTGTATGTCAAGTCCCATAACTCTGGAATTGATTTTGACTGAATTGTGCCCCTTTTTGGACTTAGAATTTTGGTCAAACCTTTGTGTGCAAGGCCTTTTCTCAGACTGTGTATGCTGTTGCTTTGAAACTTCACACACTTATTCAGGGTCATTAGATGACCTTGTATGTCAAGTCCCATAACTCTTGAATGGATTTTGACTGAATTGTGCCCCTTTTTGGTCAAACCTCTGTGTGCAAGACCGGGAATTTTGGGTTATAGTTTGGTTACAGAAAATAGATTATTTGATATCAGAAAATGGATTTCTTGACATAAAAAAATGATTTTCTGATATCAATAAATGGAATTTCTGATATCAAGAAATATAAATGATTTTCTGATATCAAGAAATCAAATTTTTGATATAAAAAAATACTGACGATTTTCTGATATCAAGAAATACATTTTCTGATATCAAATATTCATTTTCTGATATCAGGAATTCGAATTCTTGATATCAGAAAATCATCTGATAAGGAAAAATAGAGCATATTTCTTGATATTTTTTGATATCAGGAATTCAATTTTTTGATATCAGAAAATCATTTCTTGATATCAAAAAATAGATTTTCTGATATCAAAAAATGAATTTTTGACATCAGAAAAATCTATTTTTTGATATCAGAAAATACTCTTTATTTCTTGATATCAAGAAATCCATTTTCTGATATCAAAAAATGATTTTCTGATATCAAAAAATAAGGAATAAATAGTAAAACGGTGCCTGATAGTTTTCCTTTTAAAAATGTATGTATAGTGAATACTTTTTGTTAAACTACGCTACCTCTACTAAATTTCTAAAATAAAAGTTTCTTTGTCCTTAAACATCTTACAGATGTAACACTTTATGACGTTTTCATACACTTTCTTATCCAAATCCTTTTCATCTTTCACATTTTCAATAGTATTCTCTCTCTTATGTCTGTTTTGGGAGATAAATTTCCTCCATAGACCGGCGAGCCCTGGTAGCTAAGTCAGTAGCGACACAGACTGACCAATGACTTTGCAAACATCTACACTAGGTAGGAATTTGGAAAATCTCTACAAATAAAAGTACATATGACATTGCAGAATTATTAAATTGAATTGGAAACATTTTTCAAAAAAGAATTGTTGCCCTTTACTAGCAAGTTCTCCTGAAACCATAATGTTTTCGTCTGATGTCTGCTACATATATACATTAAAATACCTTTTGCATGTGGGAAAGGTTTAATAAGGATTCAATAGTTATTTAAGGTACATTTACTTTCAGAGAACACCTACAAAAAAGAAAAAGGAATCATAGTAACAACTTGTATTTAAATATATATATATATAATTTACAAATTGTTTACTGAATACTATACAACTGCAACACCATAAAAAAGGAAGATCTGAGAAATTCTAATTATAGAACAGAACTTGACTTTCACCTCAACCAGCTGAATCTCATGATGAGAAAGTCATTATCTCTAGATACATATAAGTAAGTGATTGTGCTTTCCATAGTCTTTGTTACGCTTGAGCCTTGAATGGTGTCTTATGTCATTTTCAATAATATTTCAGTTATATCACTGCAGCCTGCATTTCTACTGTGAAAACATACAGGTAAAACTATGTAAAATTTCTATGAATGGTAGTATATAGTTATTGAATAAAAGTGAAATATAGTAAAACATTGTGGTAAATAGAGAAATGGCACTTTTCGCTTCAATGTTTTCAAAAGCTGTCTGGTGCAGATATATAAAAAAAATGTCTGCATGTGGGGAAGGGTTAAATAAACTAATAAATGACCCATCCATTTTGCTATGATTTAGTGATTATAAAAAAAATAATATACTTCTTCCAAAAAAGATGATGCTTTATTAACATGTGGTGTTATATCTTTGGTACCCAAAACAAAATGATATAAAGACTAAGATTACTATAATTTCAATCCCGGATTCAGTCATAAAAAGTTCTTACTGGGTCTGGGTTGAATGCTTTTTAAGTTATATGGATTAAAGAAAAGATGAATAATGAATTAACTATACACAATGACATCAAAATTATTTAATGATATGTTTAGAGTAGTAAGGAATATCTTTGAGGGAGAAGTTTAGTCCTTTACCACTTGAAGGCACACATCTAGACTTTTCTAAATTTGCCACAATATTTATACCCCCAACAAACGAAGTTTGAAGGGGTATATTGGAGTCACCCTATGATCAGTCTGTCGGTTAGTCCATGGCAATTTTCCTTGTCCAGAGCAAAATTTGAAATCTACTGGATGGAATATAATAAAACTTCATACAATGATACAACATATTTTTTTTTCGGGATGAGCATATGTAGTCGCCGCTTCTTCCGTTCGGCTGACTGTCACACTTTTGTCCGGGCTATATTACTCAGCAACTACTGCTTTGAATTCAATAAAACTTTATGAAAAGCTTCACTAACAAGGGGAGTCACTAACAAGGGGAGATGTGCATATTACCACCTTTGACCATATTATGGTTCGATGAGTTTTCACAGAGTTATTGCCCTTTTAATTTCTATATAATATGACATAGGAAAATTATGTCCGGGTTATTTCTCAGCAACTACTGACTTGAATTCAATGAAACTTAATGGAAAGCTTCACTAACAAGAGGAGATTTTCATATCACCATTTTCTGGTTCGATTAATTTTCATTGAGTTATTGCCCTTTTAATTTCTATCTATATGATATGACATAGGAAAATTTTGTTCCAGCTGTTTCTTAGCAAATACTGACTTGAATTCTATGAATCTTTTTGGTTGGGAAGCTGCACTTACAAGAGAGATGTGCATATTATCGCCATGTTCTGGTCTGATGAATTATCACCATCTTTCGGTACGATGATTTTTCACAGAGTTATTGCCCTTTTAATTTCTTGATAATATGACATAGGAAAATTTCTTTTTGCATTTTCCCGGACTATTTCTCAGCAACTCCTGACTTGAATTCAATGAAACTTTATGGAAAGCTTCACTAACACGAGGAGATGTGCATATTATCACCATGTTCCGGTTCGATGATTTTTCCCTGAGTTATAAACCCTTTTAATCCTTGATAATGAAAGAAACAAAATAAATGCTTATATATATATGTATTTACACTAGTTAGTCTTGTCCTTGATTTCACTTCCAAAAACTATGAATTCGGAAGCCATTTTGAATGTTGGTGGAAATGTATATTTGTGGCACCAAAGTTCTCATAGAATAACATTCAGACGGTTATATACAGGGTCTACAGGGTGATCTAAAAAACCATAAACTCATAGTTTGTTGACAATTATCTGTCAATCTTCAAAGATTACACATTCAATAATGATTCTTTTGAAAACGATTATCAACTTTCGTAAATCATTTAAAATCTGGTTTCTTCTCTTATTGGTCTAAATTACGAAACTAATTAATTGTCAAAGTGTAATTGGATACAATAATTGGATGATTTTACCAATCTGACCCACCAATCTTGAGACTTCAATTTTAAGCCGCAGTCACATCTTAAGGTCACGCATGTAGTTGACCGAAGTTCATTTGAAAGTAGTTTACCGTAGTGCCACTACTTCAAGCATAATGGCTAGGGTTTTACTAGGGTATCACTTCTTGTAGCTACAGACAACTTCGTTGAACTACGTGTGAACTACGGTCAAGTAGGATCAAATAAGGTCAACTACGTTCAAACTATGGTCACTGTAGAGATATTTTGAACATGTTGAACAAACTTTTGCTAACTACGGCCAAATCATGGGTTACGTTGAACTACAGTTAAATACGTCTAACTACGTTTAACTACGGTTTCACTAAGGTCAACTACGGTCATCCCCCACTACAACTATGTGCATGACCGTAAGATGTGACCACAGCTTTAAAACCTTCGAAGTCACAACCTGCATTATTGTAATAGTATAATTATTATTAAGATTTTTTTTACCGGTATTCAAATAAATCACCATCTCTAGTTGGATTAGGCAAACCTTCAATCCAATTATTGCATAATAAAAGATGTAATCCAGTTAATAACAATTATTGCATAATAAAAGATGTAATCCAGTTAATAACAATTATTGCATAATAAAAGATGTAATCCAGTTATTGCATAATAAAAGATGTAATCCAGTTATTGCATAATAAAAGATGTAATCCAGTTATTGCATAATAAAAGATGTAATCCAGTTATTGCATAATAAAAGATGTAATCCAGTTATTGCATTATAAAAGATGTAATCCAGTTATTGCATAATAAAAGATGTAATCCAGTTTACAGACCAGTCATCATTGTTGGAGTTTTGTAACGCTGTGATGAAGTTGCCAAAGAGGTATTGCTTTTCTCACAGCGGCAAGGGCAGCGTCATCAAACATTTGTGTTTAGCTCAATGTTGTTAGCTCACCTGTGCATGAAGTGCTCAAGGTGAGCTATTGTGATCACATTTTGTTGATCGTCTGTCGTTTGTCGTCAACAATTGCCACAGTCTTGAAACTTTGTCAGAATGTTTGTCTTGATGATTTCTGGGCCAAGTTCGAAAATGGTTCATGTGAGGTTAAAAAAAATTCCCTTGAGCATGTTGAAAGTTTGACAGAAAGAGTGTCTTGGTCATAACTAGACCAATATGGGTCATGTTGAATCAAAAACAAAGTCATAGACTAAATTGAAATGAAATGTTGTTAACACTTGTATTAGCTTACCTGACTGCTAAATGAGTTATTGTGATTGACTATACGGTTGGGATAACTCCGGTGAGCGATAAAGGGCCGTCATGGCCCTCTTGTTTGTTAGAATGATTTTAAATTTTGCACACACATTTAATTTCTTAGAACTTCAACATATCAATTGGGTTTAAGGGTCATACATTTGGATATTTTATTTTTTAATTTATGGTATTTTTGATAAATCTTTGTCTGTCCATCCGTTTACAATTTCCTACAAACGACTTCTCTTTCTTAACCAATGAACCGAATTCAAATAATTTCACAGGAATGTTCCTAAAGTGGTCCTCTTTCAAAGTTGTTCAATGAATTCAATTATTTCGATCCATTGAAAAATATGGCCACCAGGGGGCGGAGTTGTTTTCCTTATATGTGTATAGTTAAAACTTAAAGTGACTTCTTGCACAAATGTCCCTTGTGTGACCATCTACCAAGATTGTTCAAATTATTCCGATCCGATGATAAACATATCCGCCAGGGAGCGGGGCTTGTTTTCCTAATGTGTATACAGTGAAAAACTAAAAATCTTCTTGTTCAAAAGGACTGGCCTGATTTGAAAATAATTTGGCACAAATGTTCCCTGGGTGACCTGCTACTAATTTTGTTCATATTATTATGATCCGGTTATGATATGACCATCAGGGGGCATCATGTTTCTTGGTTTTTTTTCTCTCAATAAATACTAGTATTACAAACTTGGATCAAAGTTACACGTTGTATGTTGTTGATGGAACACATGTATTTTGTTGGATTTAAAAAATTGGACATTTCTTTTTTGTTAGATTGACTTTTGAACACACATTTAGTCTTTGTCTTTTACATTTGTATTGATAATTACATGTACTCGCAATTCTTGTTGAATTTTTAGCTCACCTGAGCACAAAGTGCTCAAGGTAAGTTATTTTGATCGCCTTTTGTCCAGCGTGCGTTGTGTGTCGTGCGTCCGTCAACATCTTCTCCTCAGTAACCAGTGGGTAAATTTGGATGAAACTTCAGAGAAAGCCTCCTCTCAATAATCTCACCAGAATTCCTTCAAATTGTTAGGATCCATGCAGAATTCTGGTTTTCATGGCAAAAAACTTTAAATAAAATTCTTCTTCTCCAAAATTGGTTGGCAAATTTTCAAATAATTTTGTAGAAATGTCCCTCTATCAGATTTTCTTCAAGCCATGTTCATTGGTCGAAAAACATGGCCACCAGGGGGTGTTTTTTTTTGCCTTATATGGCTAAAGTTAAAACTTAAAAAATCTTCTCCTTCGAAAGTGTCGGGCCGATTTTCAAATAATTTTGTAGAAATGTTCCTTAAGTGACCGTCTATCAGATTCCTTCAAGCCATGTCAGTTGGTCGAAAAGCATGGCCGCCAGGGGCGGGGCTATTCTGCCTTATATGGCTATAGTGAAAACTTAAAAAATCCTAAAGTGACCCTCTATCAGATGCCTTAAAGCCATGTTGATTGGTCGATTAACATGGCCGCTACAGGGCCGGGCTATTTTACCATATATGGCTATAGTGAAAACTTAAAAAAATAAAATTCTCAAAAAGTGTGATTTGAAATAATTTTGTAGAAATGTTCCTAGGGTGACCCTCTATAAGATTCCTTCATGCCAGGTTGATTGGTCAAAAACTTTGGCAGCCAGGGGACAGGGCTTATATGGCTAAAGTGAAAATAAATCAAATCAGGTGAGCGATCCAGGGCCATCTTGGCGCTCTTGTTTTTAATGTCTGCTGCTATTAAAACGATGACAAATGCATTTTGGTGCTTTATTCTTTACATAATTGGTCATTTAAAAAAAATTCAATACAAATTGTGATGACTAAATGTTATATCTCGCTGTTTATCATAGGTTTGTGGTCTGAAAACAAAAATCAGAAATTTTCTGTGTCTTAAATGAGTGTCATCGATGAAAACCCAGATCTGAGACCTCAAAGTTAGGAGTGGGTCTTGTAGCAGAGAGTGCCCAATAGTCAGTTTTTATGGTATGTTGGAAAGGGTAAAGCAGTTTTCTATTTTCCAAAATGTTTGCAAAAGTTCTTTGTTGCCAAGTCATCCAGTGTGATCATATCCTTTTAGTTGTTAATACCATGTCAATTGATGTTTATTGTTTTTTCAGGTTTTAGTTGTTAATACCATGTCAATTGATGATTATTGTTTTATCAGGTTAAAGAATGCTAGAGCCAAAAAAGGAGAGCATTATGTACCAACTGATCCGGAGCATATCGCCAACATGATAACGCATGGGGTATGATTATGTTTACTTAGTGTTATAGATTCTTCACAACTAAGTAAAATATATATTGAGTTAAAATGCATAGTTATCTAATGATAATCAAAGCTCAAGCTAGTTATAACTACAGCTGTTTGTACTTGAACCCTTTCCCTCATACAGCAATTCTGCAGCAGACGACTTTGAACATATTTTGTCTAAAAATAGAAACCTCTATAATTGAATGGATAACCTATGACTAAAAGTGGAAAACATTGTGGCAAAAGGAGAAATTGCTTGTTTTGAGCAATTTCTTCTTTTGTCACTATGTTTTCAAAAAGCCGTCTGCTGCAGAGGTGTCAGAAAGCGTCTATATGAGGTAAAGGGTTAATCAAATATGTAATAAACTCTCTTCAAGAAGGTCATTATAGGTCATGTAAGAAACCAGTTTATTTGTTCTGAGATTTCAAATGTTCAAGCAAATTGCATTCTAATTGAATACATGTCACTTTAAAGAAATAACAGTTTCTAGGCAGTCAACTAAGAACTTGCAGGGATATTACATTATAAGTCAAGAACTTACTTCTCTATTTAACCCTTTCCCTCATAAGACAATTCTGCAGCAGACGGCTTTGAACGTATTTTGTCAAAACATAGAAAATCTCCATAATTGAATGGATAACCTATGACAAAAAGTGGAAAACATTGTGGCAAAAGGAGAAATTACACATTTTGTGCAATTTCTTCTTTTGTCACTATGTTTTCAAAAAGCCGTCTGCTGCAGAGGCGTCAGAAAGCGTCTATATGAGGGAAAGGGTTAACACAGTGTTGTTGGTTCTCAAAGAATAGTCGTGATATGATTCTTTAGAGTACCAACCTGGGATAGTTCTTTTGTGCCCACAACATTGGGTTTGGTAGTTAAGTAAGGATAAAAAGATAATTATGTTTTTAGCAAGACTTTTCGAAGAAAAGGCTAGCTATACTACTCGCCTTGGCGTCGCCGTTAGTGTCACACCTTGGTTAAGTTTTTGTACCAATTCGCTCTTTTGTCACAACGCTTGTAAATATTGCTTTGATATTTAAAACACTTATTTACCATCATTACCTATATCTACAGACAAGAGTACATAACTCGGTCAAGATTTTTGTAAGAATTATGGCCCTTTTTTGACTTAGTAATTTGGTAAGTTTTTGTACTAATTCACTTTTTAAAAAAAAAAATCAAAACAATTAGAGATATAGCTTAAACACTTACAACAATATTTTTACCATCATTACCTCCACCAACAGCCAAGAGTGCATCATTTAGTCAATGTTTTTGTAAGAATTATGACCCTCTTTCCACTTATAAAGTACATGTACTTTGCTTATAAATAACCTGGTTATGTTTACTGTACAACCCAAAAAAGTTTTGTTTTATTGGCAAGCACAAAAAAGTCGAGCACGCTGTCCTCCGACAGCTTTTGTTTATTTCCTGTCTGACACACTATTTTAATCACAATATTTACCTATCTTTTAACTATGTATGAAATGTCCAGTTTAGTTTTGTTCTCATTTTTTGCCTATTTCATTAAGTATATTATGTTATGTTGCATGATATTTCCCAGATTTTTTTTTTTTGAGAAGTTATTGTTACAGTCCCACTACCATTTTTTTTTCTTGCACCCAGATTGAAAACATTGGAATATCTATACACTTTTTAGCTCACCAGAGCACGTAGTGCTCAAGGTGAGTTATTGTGATCACCTTTTGTCCGTCGTTCGTCGTTCGTCGTCAACATTTGCTTGTTACTACTCTAGAGGCAACATTTTGCATCCAATCTTTATGAAAGTTTATCAGAACATATATCTCCATCAACTCTAGGCCAAGTTTGAAACTGGGTCATGTGGGGTCAAAAGCTAGGTCACTAGGTCAAATTTAATGAAAATCTTGTTAACACTTCTGAAGCCGCATTTTGGGCTTGAGCATGTTGAAACTTTGTCAGAATGTTTGTGTTAGTGATATCTAGGCCAAGTTCGAATATATATCATGTCGGGTCAAAATTTAGGTCACTAGGTCAAATTTAAGGAAAATCTTGTTAACACTCCTGAAGCCGCATTTTGGGCTTGAGCATGTTGAAACTTTGTCAGAATGTTTGTGTTAGTGATATCTAGGCCAAGTTCAAATATAGGTCATGTTAAGTCAAAAACTAGGTCACTAGGCCAAATTGAAAGAAAATCTTGTTAACACTCTGGAAGCCACATTTTAAACTTGAGCATGTTGAAACTTTGTCAGAAAGTTTGTCTTGATGATATCTAGGCCAAGTTTGAATATGGGTCATGTCCGGTCAAAAACTAGGTCACTAGGCCAAATTGAAGGAGAATCTTGTTAACACTCTGGAAGCCACATTTTAAACTTGAGCATGTTGAAACTTTATCAGAAAGTTTGGATTCATGATATCTAGGCCAAGTTCGAATATGGGTCATGTCCGGTCAAAAACTAGGTCACTAGGCCAAATTTAAGGAAAATATTGTTTACACTCTAGAAGCCACATTTCTGGCTTGAGCATGTTGAAACTATGTCGGAAAATTTGACTTAGTGATATCTAGGTCAAGTTCGAATATGGGTCATGTCGGGATAAAAACTAGGTCACAATGCCAAATTTAAGGAAAATCTTGTTAACACTCTGGAAGCCACATTTTTAGCTTGAGCATGTTGAAACTTTGTCAGAACATTTGTATAAGTAATAGCTCATGTCGGGTCAAAAACTAGGTCACAAGGCCAAATTTAAGGAAAATCTCGTTAACACTTGAAGCCACATTTTAAACTTGAGCATGTTAAAACTTTATCAGAAAGTTTGTCCTGATGATATCTAGGCCAAGTTCGAATATGGGTCATGTCATGTCAAAAACTAGGTCACTAGATCAAATTTAAGGGAAATCTTGTTAACACTCGGGAAGCCACATGTTTGGCTTGAGCATGAGAGAGTTATGTCTTAAATAGCCCATTCTCAGGTGAGCGATTCCAGGGCCTCATGGCCCTCTTGTTTCTATAATTCTATGACAAATTGGGTATTGTAGGAATAAGAGTTTTTTATGAAAAATGTTGGCTTATCTATGAATTAGTTATGCATATGGTGAGAAACATTCAATTAATGCGAGCTTACTGTGCATGATGAGTGCAACAGTTTATCAAAGTCAATTGTAATGATTTTTGCTTTTGCTGATATTTGTTGATGCTTAATACCAGTGTAGATAGGCTATAATGCAACTCAGAGGAGGGATATGGAGTAGTAAAAATATACTGGCATTAACCCTTTCCCACAAACAACTTATTTGCAGCAGACGACTTTAAAAAGTTCTTGGAAGAAATATGCAAAACCTAAAAATGAAAGTGTTATTACAGAAAGAAGACTTAAAAAGATGAGCATTTTTAGATCACCTGTGAGCCAAAGGTTCAAGTTGAGCTATTCTGATCACTCTCTGTCCGTCATCCATCATCGTCCGTCGTCTGTCGTCCGTCGTTAACTTTTAGCTTTAAACATCATCTCCTCCTTAACCACAGGACCAATTTCAACCAAACTTCACAGAAATGTTCCTATGGTGGCCCTCTTTCAAAATTATTCAAAGATTTAAATTCCATTGTCTAAAAGTAGAAGGCCCAGGCCTTTGATATTTAGTAAGGCTTCATCTAGTGGTCCTCTACCAAGATTGTTCAAATTATTGCCCTGGGGTCAAAACTGACCCCTCCCCGGGGGTCACTTGTTTTACATAGACTGGTATAGGGAAAAAAAATAAAAATCTTCTTGTCTAAAAGTAGAAGGCCAAGGCCTTTGATATTTGGTATGAAGCTTCATATATTATACCTCTACCAATTTTGTTCAAATTATAGCCCTGGGGTCAAAAATGACCCCACCCCGGGGGTCACTTGTTTTACGAAGGAGAAACTTTAAAAATCTTCTTGTCTGAAGGTAGAATGTCCAGGCTTTTGATATTTGGTATGTTGACCTCTACCAAGATTGTTCAAATTATAGCCCTGGGATAAAAAATAGCTCCATCCCGGGTCACTTGTTTTACATAATATTATACTTGTATAGGGAAAAACTTTAAAAAATCTTGTTTAAAATTTGATATTTGAAATCTAACTTCATCTAGTAGACCTTTACCAAGATTGGTCAAATTAAAGCCCTGGTGTCAAAAATGGCCCCACTCTGGGGATCACTTGTTTTACATAGACTCGTTTAGGTAAACACTTTAAAAATATTCAGGTGATCGATTTAGGGCCATCTTTGCCCTCTTGTTAGCTCCACTGGCTGAAAGCCAGTCAATCTTATGTCATGGCGAATTGTCCGTCATGCGTGAGTGCGTCCGTTAACTTTTTGCTTCAAACGACTTCACCTCCCTAACCACTTGGCACATTCAGATGAAACTTCATAGGAAGCATCCTCTCAATGTCCTCTCCTAAATTCCTTCAAATTGTTTGGATCCATGCAAAATTCTGGTTTCCATGGCAACCAAAAGGAAATAAAAGTGTAAGCTCAAAAGTGTCAGGCCGATTTTCAAATAATTTTGTAGAAATGTTCCTTGGGTGACCCTCTATCAGATTCCTTCTAGCCAAGTTGATTGGTCGAAAAACATCGCCGCCAGGGGGCGAGGCTTTTTTGTCTTATATGGCTATGGTGAATCTTCTCCCAAAGTGTTTGGCCAATTTTCATTTTTTTTTGTAGAACTGTTCCTTGGAAGACCCTCTATCAGATTCCTTCAATCCATGTTGATTGGTCGAAAAACATGGCCGCCAGAGGGCGGGGCTATTTTGATTTATATGGCTATAGTGAAAACCTAAAAAAATCTTCTCCTCCAAAAGTGTCGGGCATATTTTCAAATAATTTTGGTCAAAAATTATTTGCGGGGCTATTTTGCCTTATATGGCTATAGTGAAAACTTAAAAAATCTTCTTCTCCGAAAGTGTCAGGCCGATTTTCAAATAATTTTGTAGAAATGTTCCTTAAGTAACCCACTTTCAGATTCCTTCAAGCCATGTTGACTGGACGAAAAACATGGCCGCCAGTGGGCAGGACTATTTTGCATTATATGGCTGCTATAGTGAAAACTTAAAAGATCTTCTCCTCCAAAAGTGTCAGCCCGATTTTCAAATAATTTTGTAGAAATGTTCCTTGGGAGACCCTCTATCAGATTCCTTCAATCCATGTTGATTGGTCGAAAAACATAGCCGCCAGAGGGCGGGGCTATTTTGATTTATATGGCTATAGTGAACCTAAAAAACTCTTCTCCTCCAAAAGTGTCAGGCATATTTTCAAATAATTTTGTAGAAATGTTCCTTGGGTGACCCTCTATCAGATTCCTTCAAGCTAAGTTGATTGGTCGAATAACATGGCCGCCAGGGGCAGAGCTATTTTGCCTTATATGGCTATAGTGAAAACTTAAAAATCTTCTTCGAAAGTGTCAGGCTGATTTTCAAATAATTTTGTAGAAATGTTCCTAGGGTGATCCTCTATCAGATTCCTTCAAGCCATGTTGATTGGTAAAAAAACATGGCCACCAGGGGGCGGGCTGTTTAGAGATTTAGTTTTGCCTAATGGTCGTCGATACTGGCCCTCTTGGGCCTCTTGTTAGCTCACCTGAGCGAGCTTTGCTCAAGGTGAGTTATTGTGATCGCCTTTTGTCCGGCGTCCGTCGTGCGTCGTGCGTCAACTTCTTCTCCTCAGTAACCAGTGGGTCAATTGGAATGAAACTTCACAGAAAGCATCCTCTCAATGACCCCACCATATTTCCTTCACATTTTTGGGATCCATGCAGAATTCTGGTTTCCATGGCAACGAAATGAAAAAAACTTCAAAATTCTTCTTCTCCCAAACTGGTTGGCAGATTTTCAAATAATGTTGTAGAAATGTTCATTCGATGACCCTCTATCAGATTCCTTCAAGCCATGTTGATTGGTCAAAAAACATGGCCGCCAGGGGGGCAGGGCTATTTTGCCTTATATGGCTATAGTGAAAACTTAAAAAATCTTCTCCGACGAAAGTGTCAGGCCGATTTTCAAATAATTTTGTAGAAATGTTCCTTGGATGGCCCTCTATCAGATTCCTTCAAGCCATGTTGATTGGTCGAAAAACATGGTTGCCAGGTGGGGGGGGGGCTATTTTGCCTTATATGGCTATAGTGAAAACTTAAAAAATCTTCTTCTCCGAAAGTGTCAGGCCGATTTTCAAATAATTTTGTAGAAATGTTCCTTAAGTGACCCACTTTCAGATTCCTTCAAGCCATGTTGATTGGACGAAAAACATGGCCGCCAGTGGGCAGGGCTATTTTGCATTATATGGCTGCTATAGTGAAAACTTAAAAGATTTTCTCCTCCAAAAGTGTCAGGCCGATTTTCAAATAATTTTGCAGAAATGTTCCTTGGGTGACCCTCTATCAGATTCCTTCAAGCCAAGTTTATTGGTCGGAAATTATGGCCGCCAGGGGGCGGGGCTTATATAGCTAAAGTGAAAAAAATAATTATCAGGTGGTTTTTATCTTGTTTTTCTTTTGCCACAATGTTTTCAAGTGTTATTCTGCTGCAGAGATGTCAGAAAGTCTCTATATGTGGGAAAGAGTTAACAATATATCTCTTTTAGGTAATTTAACATTATATTGTCCATACTGAAACAATCCTGTTGATAAGATGATTATTTTGAGTACCAACAATATTTGGTTTGGAAGTCAGAAAACGATGTAAATCATGAAACATCACTGATCATAAGCGAGTTCTGGGCTTTCAAACACCTATGCAGCAGACGCCATTTGAAAACATTGTGGCCAAAGGAGAAATTGCTCATGATGAATAATTTCTACTTTGGCCACAAGGTTTTCTATTCCATTCAATATTTATATATTAATAGACGTTTTCAATAAATTTGCAAAGATGTTTTTCAATGTCGTCTGCTGCAGTTTTGTTGTATGTGGGAAGGGGTTAAAAGCAGGATCTGTTTTGGACTTCCATTGTTTGAGAGGCATATTTTAGAATTTGCACAGTATATTATTTCATGAAGAGATTACATTGATGACATTTCCTTTAGATATGGATCCTACCCAGTCTCTATGGACTTAAGACCATGCAGGAGAATGCTTCATCCAGGAAAGAGGTTTTCACACTCCTCATTTACGGACTGGCACTGTTTTGTTTATTCACTATGTCCACGCTCTACCATTGCTTATCATTTGCTGGGGCCAAGGGGTAAGAATGTGGTGGAAGGTTTATTTATTAATTCATTTTTTTTTCAGAGGCCTACATTGAACTTGACTTTCTACTACAGTATCTGTCTTATTATTTTGTGGAACCCCAAAAAATCATCTTATTTAAATGGCTTTTTCGTAACCCACAACATAACGATACCAATGCTGTACGTTCCAGTTAGTCCACAACTCTCAACTGGTTACTCCACGTCAATTAAGCATGATAAGTGTCAATGCAGAGTACAAGCATCTTAACTTAATTAATTACAGAGCTATTGCTCTTTGTTACTTTTCATTGTCTGCAGCATAAGTTGAAAACTATTGGATGGAATTTAAAGAAACTACTTACAATATGTGAAATAGCACAAGCTGCTCTAAAATGTATGAAACATCACATTGCCGATCTTCATAAAAAAGGCCATTAGTGATAACAGTTTAAATAAAGCTCATGGAAGAACCAAGTTGATGAATACATGGAGATCGAGCAAAGGAGGTGTGATTGTATTTCTCTAGTGCTCTTTTGTTTATTTCTCTTCAATCACAATTTTTCCCTTAGCATAACTCAAATACTTATAAAATGTATTGATTGCCATGTAAGCATGTGCACTTAATTTTTTTTTAAAAGAGCTTTATTTTCTAATTTTAAGAAAGACAATCCAAAAATGAATAAAACAAGAATTACCCGATCCATAACATTGTCATTTTCAGGTGGGTTTCTAAATATTTCACAACCATTTCCTATCAGGACTGCTATCAGGGGTATTAATCACATTCAGTGATCGCTCTAGTTGCTTTGTCTTTTATGCTTGTATTAATAGTCAAAGCAGAGGATGACGAGATATATAATTACGCTTAATTCTTGTGACCCTTTATGTTACACTTTTACTTATAAGATCACCTTTTCCAAGGCTCAAGGTGATCTATTGTGATCACTCAATGTCCGGCAGCTGTACGGCATACTTTGAACATAGTACATTGTCAGTTCAAATTTTATTCTCTGAAACTACTGGTCCATTTTCAACCAAATATCACAGGAATGTTCCCTAATTAGTGACCCTCACCAACGAATTGTTCAAAGATTTAAATTCTATATCGATCTTTGATTGCTTCGGCATAAGAAAGGGGAATGTCAAAACTTAAAATTCCTCCCCTCTGAATCAACTTGTCGAGGTAAAAATATTCCTTGGGTAACCCTTTACAAAAATTGTTCATGCCATATTGATTGGTTGAAAAACATGGTTGCAAGGTCCCATCAGAAAAGGAGTGAAATGACAAATATTTTAAATCTGATTCTTATGAAAGTGCTTGTCTGATACGACTGAAAGCATCTAGACTATAACTTGAAAAAGCTTGATAGATGAAAGACATTGCTAAGAATAATGTTTTCAAAAGTTGACTGCTGCAGAGGCATCAGAAAGCGTCTGTATGTTTGAAAGGATTAATGATAAAGAATAACCAGAATCATGATAACCTCCTTTAGAGAATGATTAAGAACAAAGTGCTATTTTAATGATTGTATTGAATTCATAAATGATAATTCAATTCAATTCAATTCAATTCAATTCAATCCTTTACTGGTAAACAACAACACAATTTGTCTATGGCCTTTTACAGAGTGGAAGAAGTGGCTTGGACAAAAGTAAATACATATAATCCTATATAATATGTCCAATAAATAATACATAATCAATTAGAAATATTTGATATATCAAATGGTAAAGCTACGCAATAATATAAGCTTAGGTAACTGTTAATGCTTTAAAATGTCATTGAAAATAGAATAACCACCTGAAACATAATTTATTGATACTTTCTTTGATGATATTACAGGTTACTGCGCCATTTCTTTCATTTGGGTGACAGAGCAGTGATTTATATATTTATAGCAGCTTCCTACACTCCATGGTAAGTAAGAGGAATCTGTCCTCTAAATGTCTACACTCCATGGTAAGTAAGAGGAATCTGTACTCTAAATGTCTACACTCCATGGTAAGTAAGAGGAATATGTCCTCTAAATGTCTACACTCCATGGTAAGTAAGAGGAATCTGTCCTCTAAATGTCTACACTCCATGGTAAGTAAGAGGAATCTGTCCTCTAAATTTCTACACTCTATGGTAAGTAAGAGGAATCTGTCCTCTAAATGTCTACACTCCATGGTAAGTAAGAGGAATATGTCCTCTAAATGTCTACACTCCATGGTAAGTAAGAGGAATCTGTCCTCTAAATGTCTACACTCCATGGTAAGTAAGAGGAATCTGTCCTCTAAATGTCTACACTCCATGGTAAGTAAGAGGAATATGTCCTCTAAATGTCTACACTCCATGGTAAGTAAGAGGAATATGTCCTCTAAATGTCTACACTCTATGGTAAGTAAGAGGAATCTGTCCTCTAAATGTCTACACTCCATGGTAAGTAAGAGGAATCTGTCCTCTAAATGTCTACACTCCATGGTAAGTAAGAGGAATCTGTCCTCTAAATGTTTCCCTCACTTGCATACGATTTTTGACAAGTCTGCAGCAGAAAACTCTTGTTGACCCTTTCCCATATATGGATGTTTATGGACGCCTCCACAATGGACCACTTGTGAAAATACTGTGGAAAAATGGAACTTGCACATAAGGAGCAGTTTCTCCCTCTGCGACAATGTTTTCAAACTTTTAGAGCTTTTTCATATTTTAGCCTATAGTTCAAACTTGTTTGCTGCAGATTTATCTTATGTGGGAAAGGATAAGCATTTTGTCAATATTCATTAAATACAATCTCATTTCGAGAAATGTTCTCTGTTTTAACCCTTCTCCTGATATAGACGCTCCTCTGCAGCAGACAGCTTTTTGAAAACATAGTGACAAAAGAAGAAATTGCTCAAAATGAGCAATTTCTCCTTTTGCCACAATGTTTTAGTCATAGGTTATCCATTCAATTATAGAGATGTTCTATTTTTTGACAAAATATGTTCAAAGTCATCTGCTGCAGAATTGTCGTATGAGATAAAGGGTTAAACAGGTTATTTATTTTGTTTTTAAGATTCCCCAAAATAACTGTATCCAAAGTCAAAACTCTTGTAAACAATTATGCTTTCCCCACATGCAAAATTAATGCAGCAGAAAATCTCTAAAAGTTGAAAGTAAATTTGAGCAATTTTTCTTTTGCCACAATGTTTTGAAGAGTTGTCTGCTGCAGATGCTTAAAAATGAATTTACAAGTGGGAAAGCGTTAAACAATTTGACTTTTACATGTTTTTATGGTTAAAACTCTAAAAACAATTTAAAAATTTGACTTTTTCATGATTATTTGTCAAATATACTATGCTACATTTAAAGAAGCGAGAAGATTTTGAAAGGCATATTGCTATAACATAATGCACATTTACCAATGCCAAATTGATGTTTCACTTTTATCACATTGGTGCCATCGAAAGAATTTCAAGGAATCAACTGCAAGCATATATCCTATCTTGTCAATTTTCCTCCACAAACAAGGCTGAGTATTATATTGATACCATGTTTGTTTTAATGGTGTTTTATCAGACTTTAAAAAATTGTTCAGTTATATGATGGCATAACGTGGGTACTTAGCCACCTGACACCAGCTAGGGATCGTGGGTACTTGGCCACCTGACACCAGCTAGTGAGTCAGTTATATGATGGCATTTCGTAGGTACTTGGCCACCTGACACCAGCTAGTGAGTCAGTTATATGATGGCATATCGTAGGTACTTGGCCACCTGACACCAGCTAGGGATCGTGGGTACTTGGCCACCTGACACCAGCTAGTGAGTCAGTTATATGATGGCATTTCGTAGGTACTTGGCCACCTGACACCAGCTAGGGAGTCAGTTATATGATGGCATATCGTGGGTACTTGGCCACCTGACACCAGCTAGTGAGTCAGTTATATGATGGCATATCGTGGGTACTTGGCCACCTGACACCAGCTAGGGAGTAAGTTATATGATGGCATATCGTGGGTACTTGGCCACCTGACACCAGCTAGTAAGTCAGTTATATGATGGCATTTCGTAGGTACTTGGCCACCTGACACCAGCTAGTGAGTCAGTTATATGATGGCATATCGTGGGTACTTGGCCACCTGACACCAGCTAGTGAGTCAGTTATATGATGGCATTTCGTAGGTACTTGGCCACCTGACACCAGCTAGTGAGTCAAGTTATATGATGGCATATCGTAGGTACTTGGCCACCTGACACCAGCTAGTGAGTCAGTTATATGATGTCATATTGTGGGTACTTGGCCACCTGACACCAGCTAGTAAGTCAGTTATATGATGGCATATCATGGGTACTTGGCCACCTGACACCAGCTAGTGTGTCAGTTATATGATGGCATTTCGTAGGTACTTGGCCACCTGACACCAGCTAGTGAGTCAGTTATATGATGTCATATTGTGGGTACTTGGCCACCTGACACCAGCTAGTGAGTCAGTTATATGATGGCATTTCGTAGGTACTTGGCCCCCTGACACCAGCTAGTGAGTCAGTTATATGATGGCATATCGTGGGTACTTGGCCACCTGACACCAGCTAGTGAGAGTCAGTTATATGATGGCATATCGTGGGTACTTGGCCACCTGACACCAGCTAGTGAGAGTCAGTTATATGATGGCATATCGTGGGTACTTGGCCGTCTGACACCAGCTAGTGAGTCAGTTATATGATGTCATATTGTGGGTACTTGGCCACCTGACACCAGCTAGTAAGTCAGTTATATGATGTCATATCGTGGGTACTTGGCCACCTGACACCAGCTAGTGAGTCAGTTATATGATGGCATATCGTGGGTACTTGGCCACCTGACACCAGCTAGTGTGTCAGTTATATGATGGCATATCGTAGGTACTTGGCCGTCTGACACCAGCTAGTAAGTCAGTGTAAAGACGTAGGTCATTAGAAAAAGGATTTATCTACTCAAGAAATGACCGAATTGCAAACAATTGTGTGTATTTAATATCAATTGTAAAATAAACCAGAAATGTAGAATTAGATAAGAATAGATAGAGGACAGATATAGAAGACGACAGATTGATGTTTGCTAACTATTCTATACAATATATAATACAAATATAAACGTTAATGTTGGTCACACATAAGTCCATGCTATCTCAGTAACGTGTGAAAACTCATAAGAGCTGCATCGATATATGTTTCACTTAAAGTTCATTTAGTCCATAGGGAGATGTATCTTAAACTTGTATTCGCACTTTCACATAATAATGTTTTAACTTATCAACCTGCATCAGTATATGTTTAACTTAATGGTAATGTTGTCCAGAGCGAGATGTATCTTGCATCAGCGTCTACTTAATATAGATATAATGGCACTCCCTCTGTCGTGGTTAAGTTGACCAACGTTCTTCCAGAAAAGCCCAATTATGTCAACTGCTAATGGTGTATGATCATTCTCAAAATATCATCTCTTGCAAGTATTGACTATCCAAAAGAGGCGAGGAGACTGTAAATTAAAATGCATTAATCAGCACAAATAAAGCAGTTGCTAAGGTATGTACATGCATGGTTAAATACACCAATCAAACATACTGACAAATACAAGCACGACATTACACTTTACAAATGAGCAGCAACAAAGCATTCAAAACAGTAATATAATACAAGCTCAAACATAGTAACTCACCCTGTTCAACATCCACACAAACTCCACATAGTTTGAGATAACTTCTTATCTCAAATATGTACGTCCTTCCTTACTCACTACAAAGCTCTCACTGACCCTCCTACGTGGACATGGCTTTTATATAAGTACATGTGTGCATGAGTGAACACTATTTTCCCCATGGAAAATAACATTAATTGATGCGTACTTGTTAACCTACAACCCTTTACAATTTGACCGTTTACACAGTAACCCTTTCTTCTCATAAACAGCTAGATTTGTCACATACGTCCCCTTTTTAATTGATAAAATAATAAATTTTGTCAAAACCTATACAAATCTATCAAACTGGACTCTTGACAGCATATCAGCCAGTACATTGTTCTTACCCTGTATGTGCTGAACAGTAAACCTAAACTCTTGGAGGGTCAAACTCCATCTCAACAGACGCATGTTTTTGTCCTTAACTTTGTTCAACCATTGCAGAGGAAAATGGTCTGTCTCAATTGTAAATGCCTTTCCAATTAGATACTCCCTTAAACTGTGACATGATTTGACAATTGCTAAGCATTCTTTTTCCACCGTACTATACCGTTGCTCTCTTGGTAACAACTTTTTACTTATAAATATGATTGGGTGTCTACACTCACCTTTTGTTTGTAGTAAAACAGCTCCATACCCTCTATCACACGCATCTGTTTGTAAAATGAAATCACATGAGAAATCAGGATTTTGCAAGATTGGGTAAGTTACCAATGTTTTCTTTAAAGCGTCAAATGCTGCTTGATGTTCGTGAGACCATTTTACTCTGTTCGAATTTCCTTTCGATGTCAGATCTGTTAGAACAGCCGATATTTCAGCAAAATGAGGGATAAATCTTCTATAAAATCCAATCATTCCTATAAAAGAACGTACCTGTTTTTTTGGTTTGGGGAGAAGAAATACGTTGAATTGCATCGATTTTATCTTGGGTTGGATGTACCTCTCCATTTCCAACAATATGCGCTAAAAATTCGATTTTTTTAAAAGCAAACCTGCACTTGCTTGGTTTAGCTGTGAGAGATGCCTTTCTAAGAGCAGTTAGAACCGTTGTGATGTGTTCTATATGGCTATTCCACGATTTACTAAAGACAATAATGTCATCTATAAAAGAATCGGCAAAGGATTCCATATTTGACAGAACCATTTTCATGAGTCTAACGAAAGTTGCACTTGAATTTATCATCCCAAACGGCATTACTGTAAACTGATAGTGTCCGAATGGTGTGATAAACGCACTTTTGTTTTGTGAAGTAGGTGTTAATGGAATCTGCCAAAATCCTTTAGTTAAATCCAACTTACTTATGTACTTTGCATCTACCAATTTGTTTAAAATATCTTCCAACCTTGGCATCGGTTGTGGATCAAATAAAGTTACCTGATTTAAATTTCTGTAGTCCACACATAGACGTATGCAACCATCCTTCTTTGGTACAACCACAATTGGCGATGCATAAGGACTGCTCGACTTTGCTGCAATACCCGCCTGCACCATGTCTTCAATTTCTTGTTTGACTTTATCTCGTAAAGCATATGGCAGCGTATATGCTTTCTTGTGTACTGGTATATTTGAGTGAACATGCACTTCGTGTTCTATGAGTGATGTTTTACCGGGAACGTCCGTCAAAACATCCTCAAAACTTTTCAATAGTGTATTTACTTCACTAATTTGACTCTCTGTTAAATCAGTGTTTACTTCTGCATGATCTACAGTTTCACTAGGCTTTAAAAGGGGATTCTCAATACAAACAACTTTAGCTTCCCTGGTCTCATCAGTGGCACTACTAATTAATACGGAGATACATACTCCTTCTACTTCTGCTTCTAGCGTTTCTGAAACGTTATCACTTACCTGTTCCGATTCCGTATTACTCTCACCTTCTGGTCTTTGTATCCACTCCTTCAGCATGTTTAAGTGAAAGATTTTTTGCTTTCTCTTATTTTTACCAACTTGTACTTTGTAATCTACTGGACTAACTTGTTCAATCACTTCAAATGGACCCTTCCATTCTGCAAGTAATTTATTAGAAACAGAAGGAAGAAGAATACAGACCTTCTGACCAGGTTTTAGAGACCTTTTGCATGTTTTTCGGTCATAGTACTTCTTTGGCACTACAATTTGTTCAATTATAGAACCGTCCTCGTTATGAAATGCTCTATATAATATCCCAAGCTTCTCGAAAAAATGTGAATTTCTACTGATAAGCATAGGCCCCTTTGCCAATGCCCTTACCTTTTCAAGTGTGTTGTCTCTCTTCTGCTCGCCTATGAGATCTTCTGACCCAAATATATCTTCATTTACCCAACACTTAGTTTCAGTGACATGCTCATTGACAAAATCATCATTCTCCCATTTCGTATCCGCTACATACTGATCTAATTTATCTAATTCACCCTTTTCTGCCATGCTTCTTGTAACTGCTTGAAAAGACTCATGTTTGTTTGAATTAGGATAAATATATCCCGTGTTACCAATAACAAGATCTGCAAAAGGGTTATCCATAACAAGTGCCTCAACAAGCCCTGAAATATACGGTGTGTCAATTTTGATTTGAACTTCTTGACATATCGTTGTACTACCATCTGCCAAAGTCACCTCTTTCTTCTTATTTTTAATTTTTGAACTATCAATAATCCTTTCAGAGACAAAAATTGCTGTGCAACCCGTATCCCTAAGTATTGTAACCGGTTCGTTATTTACAAAACCTTTCTTAATTATAAGACCATTTGTTAATTTAGTTTGGCCTTCATGCCCTTTTGCTACTATCGGTATTTCAACAAGTTTACCTTTGCATATCTTCTTCTCCGGAGAGTACAGCAGACTATTGGCTTGTCTAGCTTTGTAACTAACTTCAGTTGATGCCTTGTCACCTTTAACTTTAAATGGACATGTCGCAATAAGATGCTCAGTACTATCACAAACAAAACACTTACGTTTGTCCTGTCTCTGATCCGATTCGAATGGCTTTTCCAAACTACCCCCATTCTCGCCTGCATTTGGTTTATTAATCTTGTACTGAAATGATCTCCTTTGAAAACGCTTTTGGTCTGAACCTTTATGTGCAAGCTGATATGCTTCGGCAAGATTAACTAATTCTGATACAGACTTAGGTTGATGTTCGCGTAACCATATTTGTAAATCCTGCTCCGACGTGAACATCAATTGTTCCCTTAAGAGCATGTCTATAAGCTTTTCATAGTCATCATCTATAGATTCCGTCTCTCTCCAATGGTTAAAATAAGATTTCACTCGTACCGAAAATTCTCTAAAAGATTCACTACTTGTTTGCCTGCAATATCTAAATTTCTCCCTATATTCCCATGAATTTAACCCATACCTATCTAAGATAGCTTTCTTTATTAAGTCATAATCTTTACTATCCGATAAAGACATTCGAGAATAAGCTTCTAGTGCTTTTCCACTCAACTGGGGAATTAGATGAACAGGCCAATTATATCTCAACCAACCATGTACCAATGCTAGTCTTTCGAAAGAAGTCAAAAACACCTCTATATCTTGACCCTCAATAAATCTTGGTAATTTTACTTTTATGTTGCTACTACATGACTGAGCTTCTGGTGTTAACTTTTTACCATCTAGCTCTTTCTCTTTCAACTCTAGTTCTCTCATTCTAATGTCTAACTCTCTATCCTTCATTTTAGCCTCTCTTTCTGCAGCTCTCTCACTTCTCTCTGCACATTTCTCTTCGCGGTCTGATATTTCTCTCCATAACACCAAACACTGACTGACCTCCTCACCTCTTTCAATCAATTTATTAAGACACGCGATTGCTTGCTCATCCGCCATAACTTGAGTTGATGTTTCTTGAAATTATAATTTCAAGATCACCGCTGCCACCATTGTAAAGACGTAGGTCATTAGAAAAAGGATTTATCTACTCAAGAAATGACCGAATTGCAAACAATTGTGTGTACCGGTATTTAATATCAATTGTAAAATAAACCAGAAATGTAGAATTAGATAAGAATAGATAGAGGACAGATATAGAAGACGACAGATTGATGTTTGCTAACTATTCTATACAATATATAATACAAATATAAACGTTAATGTTGGTCACACATAAGTCCATGCTATCTCAGTAACGTGTGAAAACTCATAAGAGCTGCATCGATATATGTTTCACTTAAAGTTCATTTAGTCCATAGGGAGATGTATCTTAAACTTGTATTCGCACTTTCACATAATAATGTTTTAACTTATCAACCTGCATCAGTATATGTTTAACTTAATGGTAATGTTGTCCAGAGCGAGATGTATCTTGCATCAGCGTCTACTTAATATAGATATAATGGCACTCCCTCTGTCGTGGTTAAGTTGACCAACGTTCTTCCAGAAAAGCCCAATTATGTCAACTGCTAATGGTGTATGATCATTCTCAAAATATCATCTCTTGCAAGTATTGACTATCCAAAAGAGGCGAGGAGACTGTAAATTAAAATGCATTAATCAGCACAAATAAAGCAGTTGCTAAGGTATGTACATGCATGGTTAAATACACCAATCAAACATACTGACAAATACAAGCACGACATTACACTTTACAAATGAGCAGCAACAAAGCATTCAAAACAGTAATATAATACAAGCTCAAACATAGTAACTCACCCTGTTCAACATCCACACAAACTCCACATAGTTTGAGATAACTTCTTATCTCAAATATGTTCGTCCTTCCTTACTCACTACAAAGCTCTCACTGACCCTCCTACGTGGACATGGCTTTTATATAAGTACATGTGTGCATGAGTGAACACTATTTTCCCCATGGAAAATAACATTAATTGATGCGTACTTGTTAACCTACAACCCTTTACAATTTGACCGTTTACACAGTAACCCTTTCTTCTCATAAACAGCTAGATTTGTTACAGTCAGTTATATGATGGCATATCGTAGGTACTTGGCCACCTGACACCAGCTAGTGTGTCAGTTATATGATGGCTTATCGTGGGTACTTGGCCGTCTGACACCAGCTAGTGAGTCAGTTATATGATGGCATATCGTAGGTACTTGGCCACCTGACACCAGCTAGTGTGTCAGTTATATGATGGCATATCGTGGGTACTTGGCCACCTGACACCAGCTAGTGAGTCAGTTATATGATGTCATATCATGGGTACTAAGCCACCTGACACCAGCTAGGGAGTCAGTTATATGATGGCATATCGTGGGTACTTGGCCACCTGACACCAGCTAGGGAGTCAGTTATATGATGGCATATCGTGGGTACTTGGCCACCTGACACCAGCTAGTGAGTCAGTTATATGATGGCATATCGTGGGTACTTGGCCACCTGACACCAGCTAGTAAGTCAGTTATATGATGGCATTTCGTAGGTACTTGGCCACCTGACACCAGCTAGAGAGTCAGTTATATGATGGCATATCGTGGGTACTTGGCCACCTAACACCAGCTAGTGAGTCACACTAACCCCACAACCTTGAGCTCCAAGGAGGACAAGTCATTACATTTAAAGTCTAGGGTATGACCCGCCGGGAATAGAACCTGTGACCTCATGTGTCTGAGAAGGAAACTCTACACCATCTCACTGATAGGCTTTCTTGTTATAAGTTGTGACCTAGAACAGTGTTGTTGATCTAAACGAAGGATATCAGAAACACTTTCCCACTTACAACAAATCTGCAACAGACAACTCTGAAAACATCCAGGCAAATGACAAATCTCTCTAATTGAAAGTATGATCATTGTATGTAGTTGAAAATATGGATGCAAAAGTTGAATTTGCCCTGGATGAGCAATTTCTGCAACCTTTCCTTTTGTCACAATATTTACAAAGTGGGTCTGCTGCAAATGTGTTAAAATGCATAATTAATAGTTCAAAACTATCAGTGGTTTCAGAGATTCAATTTCAGGTGGACTGAGAATTAAGCTGTCACGGAAAAGCAGCGAAAAAGTGTTTTATTCTGATGATATACATTTAGCTTGTGTGATAGAAATGTAAATGAATAAGTCAGAAAACTGTTATATTTCTTTTGATTGCAGACACATTTCTAACATCATAATAAAGTAGTTTCAAAGGGGGAAAAATCTAATCCACATCTATATCTTCTTAAAAACATGTCTCAATCAACATTGCCAATAAAATAAGGAATGCACATTGTTTATTAACAAGCCACTTGTATCAAAGCATAAAGGTAAATTGAAACTCATTTGAAGAATATGGAGAGCTATTACAGTCACGTGTGCGCCGGCCTTGGCGTTGCAGCTTTGGTTAAAGTTTTGCATGCAAGGTACTATCATGGACATATCTCAGTTACCACTAATGATATTGACTTGAAACTACATTAATTTCTTCAGGGGTGTCAGACAGTTAAGTTAGAAGACTCTTGTATGAATTTAGTACAAATTATGGCCCTTGTTTGACTTTGAACATTTGGTTTAAGTTTTGCATGCAAGGTACTATCATGCACATACCTCAGTAACCACTCATGGGATTGCTTTGAAACTCCACATACGTATCAAATGACCTCGCAGGACAAGTTTCAAAACTCTACATCTGATTTTGACACAATGATGCACCTTTTTGGACTTAGAAAGCTTGGTTCAAGTTTTGCATGCAAGGTAATATCATGGATATATCTCAGTATGACCTCGCAGGACAAGTTTCAAAACTCTACATCTGATTTTGACACAATGATGCACCTTTTTGGACTTAGAAAGCTTGGTTCAAGTTTTGCATGCAAGGTAATATCATGGATATATCTCAGTAATCACTAATGAAACTGACTTGAAACTTCATTGATGTCTTCAGGGAAGTCAAACAGTCAAGTTAAATAACTCTTGCATGAATTTTGTACAAATTATGGCCCTTGTTTGACTTTGAAAAAAATTTGGTTAAAGTTTTGCATGCATGGAACTATCATGCACATATCTCAGTAACCACTCAGGGATTGATTTAAAACTTCAATATAGTCTTTAAAGGTATCAAACAATCGGGTTAGGTTACTCCTGACTGAATTTATTATAAATCATGGCCCTTGTTGAAGTTAGAAATTTGGGTTAAAGTTTTGCAAGCAAGGCCTTTTCTCACATACAGCAGATGCTATTCAAACAAGACATATCCAACTTGATTTAAAGTATACTATACTATCAAGCCACTATCTCAGTAACAACTGTTGACTATAGTATCAAATGGCCAAATAGTCAAGCATGCTGTCTTGCGGACAGCTCTTGTTAAAGTTGTCAGTTAAGTTATAAGTTAAGTTATACCTTGACTGCATAAAAGCCCTGATAGTTTGTCCCTTAATTGAAACACTGTACAATATCACAAACATGTTAATAATATACAATGCTTAACTGCTGACAAGATTAATGAAAGGTGTGAAAAACAGTTGACTGAAAGGTGACAATTTACCAGAATTACTAATCCATTTGTAATCTATACTATAATGAAGCTGAAGGGATCTTGTAGTTAGTCAAGAGTTTGAAAGAAAATGTGTTTGAGTTTTCCAGAAAAGAAAAACTAGAATTATAAAATTATTATTATCGTTTTGGTTTAGACCGAGAGACGAATTCCAGTTTTTCCTGGTGTTTGAGGTGTCCAATGTTTGATCTACTGCGGTTCAACTGTACTTCTATGTTTCTAAATTATTTTTGTTTAGTTGTTTGATTAATGTTTTGCAGGTTGGTACTAAAAGATTTTGGTGGTGTAGGATATTTAACGATGTGGATTGTGTGGGTGGGGTGTGTAATGGGAATTCTCTACCAGTTTCTCTTTCATCAAAAGTAAGTTCTATTATCTTTGTTGACCTATAGTGAGTCAGTTTGTCAACCACTTCAGTGGTGTAGTGGTATAGAGCCTTAAGTGCAGGAGACTGCAGATTAAATCTAAAAATAGAAGTAGTGGCTGCCCTCCTTGGCACTCAGTATTGTATGATTGGCATAAGAACTGACTTGCTGGTGTCAGGATAAATTAGTAGAACTGGTATCTTGCCCAGGAAATGCTGAGATATACAAGACACCATGCAAACAAATCAACTGGTATCTTGACAACAATGTATCTACTGAATCATCAAATACGCTTTGACAACATTTTTCTTAAACAATCAAGAACATTGAGCCATCAATGTAGAGGAATAACATGTCCTCTTTCTAACTTTTGAACCAACAATTTCGAAATAATCAGGCAAATGTTATCTTTTTATTGAGATGCTGGACACACACAGGTTTCAACTGGCTTGGTTCAAGGTAAAGTAACAATAAGTGTTTCACACTAGCTAGGTCTTGAGACTATGCTTTTGAATGTCATTTTCTTAAATACAATGAATATGCAGCAATTGGGCTAATGATTCTATGTGGGAAGGTATCTAGTTGCCTTGGAAGAATATTGTGTGCATTACTAGTGCCAGAGAGCACAAAAAACCTCTTGAGCTACCCTGATGTAACTGAAATACAGTTGAAATAGGCATTTAAATCCAATCAATCACATGTCATGGTGAAGGGATTAATTTAGGGAAATACATCATACGACAATTCTGCAGCAGACGACTTTGAACATATTTTGTTAAAGAAAATCTCCATAATTGAATGGATAACCTATGACAAAAAGTGGAGAAAACATTGTGGCAAAAGGAGAAATTGCACGTTTTGTGCAATTTCTTCTTTTGTCACTATGTTTTCAAAAAGCCGTCTGCTGCAGAGGCGTCAGAAAGCGTCTATATGAGGTAAAGGGTTAACCCTTTCCAATATACAAAAAATATGCAACCGAGAACGTAGTATTTGATCCTGTAGTCTGTTTTGTTGACAGGTAAATTGATAGCATAGGATATGATCCCATAGTCTGTTCTGATGACAGGTAAATTAAGAATGTGGTGTTTCATCCAATATTCTTTTCTGTTAACAGGTACATTTAAACGGTAGTGTTTGATTCCATAGTCTGTTCTTATGACAGTTAAATTAAGAACGTATCTTGTTTGATTCCATAGTCTGTTCTTATGACAGTTAAATGTTTGATTCCATAGTCTGTTCTTATGACAGTTAAATTAAGAACCTACTTGTTTGATTCCATAGTCTGTTCTGGTGACAGTTAAATTAAGAACCTACTTGTTTGATTCCATAGACTGTTCTGGTGACAGAAATATATAGAACATAGTGTTTGATCGCATAGTCTGTTCCATTGATAGGTACATTAAGAACCTAGTATTTAATCCCATAATCACGAGGAGGGTAAACAAAATCAAAGAATAAATAATCCCATAGTCTGTTCTGTTGACAGGTACATTAAGAGTATAGTATTTGATCCCATAGTCTGTTCTCTTTACAGGTACATTTAGAGTATAGTATTTGATCCCATAGTCTGTTCTCTTTACAGGTACATTTAGAGTACAGTATTTGATCCCATAGTCTGTTCTCTTTACAGGTACATTTAGGGTACAGTATTTGATCCCATAGTCTGTTCTCTTTACAGGTACATTTAGAGTACAGTATTTGATCCCATAGTCTGTTCTCTTTACAGGTACATTTAGTGTACAGTATTTGATCCCATAGTCTGTTCTCTTTACAGGTACATTTAGCATGTAGTGTTTAATCTTATAGTCCGTTCTGTTGACAGGTACATTTAGAGTATAGTGTTTGCTCCCATAGTCTGTTCTCTTAACAGGTACATTTAGCATGTAGTGTTTAATCTTATAGTCTGATCTGTTGACAGGTAAATTAATGTGTTTGTAGTGTTTGATTTCATTGTCTGTGCTGTTTACAAGTACATTTACACTGTAGTGTTTGATTTCATAGTCTGTGTTGTTTACAAGTTCATTTAGACTAGTGTTTGATTTCATGGTCTGTGCTGTTTACAAGTAAATTTAGACTGTAGTGTTTGATTTCATTGTCTGTGCTGTTTACAAGTACATTTAGACTGTAATGTTTGATTTCATAGTCTCTTCTGTTTACAAGTACATTTTGACTAGTGTTTGATTTCATGGTCTGTGCTGTTTACAAGTACATTTAGACTGTAGTGTTTGATTTCATAGTCTGTGCTGTTTACATGTTCATTTAGACTGTAGTGTTTGATTTCATAGTCTGTAGTGTTTGATTTCATAGTCTGTGCTGTTAACAAGTACATTAAGACTGTAGTGTTTGATTTCATAGTCTGTTATGTTTACAAGTACATTTAGGACATAGTATTTGATTTCATGGTCGGTGCTGTTTACAAGTACATTTAGACTGTAGATTTTGATTTCATGGTATGTGCTGTTTACAAGTACTTTTAGACTAGTGTTTGATTTCATAGTCTGTGCTGTTTACAAGTACATTTAGACTGTAGTGTTTGATTTCATAGTCTGTGCTATTTACAAGTACATTTAGACTGTAGTGTTTGATTTCATAGTCTGTGCTGTTTACAAGTACTTTTAGACTAGTGTTTGATGTTATGGTCGGTGCTGTTTACAAGTATATTTAGACTAGTGTTTGATTTATAGTCAGTGCTGTTTACAAGTACTTTGAGACTAGTGTTTTATTTCATGGTCTGTGCTGTTTACAAGTACATTTAGACTGTAGTGTTTGATTTCATGGTCTGCGCTGTTTACAAGTACATTTAGACTGTAGCTTTTTATTTCATAGTCGGTGCTGTTTACAAGTTCATTTAGACTGTAGTGTTTTATTTCATAGTCTGTGCTGTTTACAAGTACTTTTAGACTGTATTGTTTAATCCCAAAGTCTGTTATGTTGAAAGGTACATTTAAAATATAATGTTTATCCCATAGTCTTGTTCTGTTGACAGGTACATTTAGAATATAATGTTTATCCCATAGTCTTGTTCTGTTGACAGGTACATTTAGAATATAATGTTTATCCCTTACTGTTGTTTTGTTGACAGGTACATTTAGAATATAATGTTTATTTCCATAGTCTGTTCTGTTGACAGGTACCTCTATTTATGACTCTTTTTTTTTTGGACCAGGTTTAAATCTTTCGAAATAGTGATATATCTGGTTGTTGGTATTTGTCCAGCCTATGCAGTAACTCACATGGTAAGTGTGCATTTCACTAGAAATGTGTAGTGTGTTCTATTTTTACAATTTTTTTAATGAAGAAATAAAAACTGAAGATATCATGGTGTGATTTACCATTTCAAGCTTATCTGTCAAAACAACCTCGATAAGGTGAACCAAGCTGTGATGTCATAACAGCCGATAATTATAGACAGCAGTCCAGTGTGCGTCCTTGCGGCATTTGACACAACAAAATAGCATGAGACGCAATAAAAAACAACTTGACGCATTCAAAAAATGCTCCAAACAGAACCAAGTGTCAATTCCAATTGCTCGTTCAATATCATACACATCATAATATAAGCTACAAATAGACATTCTTGTTAAAGCAAAAACAAACATCACTAGAGGTCATAATTTTGTCATTCATATCAAAAGTCACATAGATTTGGCAACAAGTCACGCAAACGTAACAAATATTTCGTTCACAATTTTGTGAGGTCTTTTTTTATAAAATACAAAATGATAAACAATGTAATGTTGATAGAACCATATCTTTAAAATTGGTTTATAAAGTTTGTTGGTGCACACCAAAATGTTGTCTGCATAACTTGATTAGCGAGGGTCCTCAGGGATAGATGAAGCGAATTTCAGACTTTTTTGAGTAGTGTTCCGATGAAAAAGACAAAGGAAAGTGAAGCTCAGGTTGAATCCAGCTAGTCTGATGGAACTAACAAGGTGTGTGTAATGTGTTAATCAAAACCTGTGTACATCTAATTAACAATTATTGATTAATCCATTCAAATATACAATACTTAAACATGTTACAAGCTGGAATTTTACATCATTTTCTCTCATTGGTCTAGGATCAGTAAGGTGTAATTGTATCATCTTAATTTGACACAATAAGAAATTCAATCACATAACTCGGGTTTTACTATAAATAATACTTCAAATTCATTTACATAATTTTGCACAATAACTTCAAATACAATTGAAATAAGGCTCATAAATGAATCTATATATTACGATCAAACACCAAGGGGGTATTATCAACTTTTCACTAAGGGGAAGGGGTTATTGTCCAGTGGGTAAAGATCTTATGGAGTTTTATCCTATTGGGTTAATATCCCATGGGGGTATTGTCCATAACCCATTTTGTAGAAGACTACTGGATTATTTTATCAATGATACTGATATTATTGATACAAAGTATATGGTAAAACCTCTTTTTCCCCCAGAAAAATCAAAGCCACAATATAAATTGGCCGATGATTTTGAAAACATCTATTCAAAAATAGATAAAATCTCTATAAATAAAAGAATAATAATTTGATAGAAATCATTGTGGCAAAAGGAGAAATTGCTCATTATCAAAAAGCCAAAAGTTGTCTGCTGCAGAGGCATTAAAATTGTATGTAAAGGGTTATTATATAATATATTACACAAACATCCCCTATTTGATTTTTGTACATTTCAGACCGATCCTTCCGGTATATTTGAGCTTGCAGTCGGTGGCGTTATATACATAGCAGGGGTTATTTTCTTCAAATGTGACGGGATTATTCCGTTTGCCCATGCTATATGGCACTGTTTCGTATTTGTAGGGGCTTTAGCCCATTTTTATGCCATCAATAAGTATTTAGTAGGTGCTCATGCTAGTAATTTACAAGGAATTCCAAGCTCATAAAATGTAGTTAACCCTTTCCCAAATATAGACGCTTTCTGACACCTCTGCAGCAGACAGCTTTTTGAAAACAAAGTGACAAAAGAAGAAATTGCTCAAAACGAGCAATTTCTCCTTTTGCAACATTGTTTTCCACTTTTAGTCATAGGTTATCCAATCACTTATATAGATTTTCTATTTTTTGACAAAATATGTTCAAAGTCGTCTGCTGCAGAATTGTCGTATGAGGGAAAGGGTTAACTGTTTCATATACTGTAATTTTTGATAGCCCTGCAGATGAATGGTCTTTTAAAGACTTGGTTGCAATTAACAATTTTGTTTGTTCGTATTCTACAATATTACCTCATGTGACACGAAGGAATGATTTTTTAATGTGGATTTTCCATTTATTTCCTTAGATATTTTGGGCTACAAATAATATATAAGATAACTGAGAAAAAAACTTTGATTATATGAAAAATCTCTTCAAATTAAAGTATATTTTAGTATAATAGTATAGAGATGAAAATATTGTATCAAAAGGAGAAATTTGCATGTGATGAGCAATTTCTTACTTTTGACATAATGTTTTCAAAAGGCGTCTTCTTCAGAGGTCTCAAAATGCATCTGTATGAGGAAAACTTTTAAAGATCATAGAATTATTGTAAAAGTAAATATGTCTACCCGATATAATGGGGAGACATATTGATTTTGCTCTGACTGTCTGTCTGTCTCACAAATTGTGTCCGCTCCATAACTTTTGAACCACTTGAAAGATTTTAAAATAAATCGCCACGAATGTTCTCAATACTGAGGTCGAAATTAGAAGTAAAAGGTCATATGACTATATTTCGTTTTCACTCCATAACTTTTGAACGGTTTGAAGGATTTTAAAATAACTCGCCACAAAGGTTCACTATACTGAGACGATGTCAAGGTCACAATTACAGGTCAAAGGTCATATGACTATATTTCGTGTCCACTCAATATCTTTTGAACCGCTTGAAGCATATTGAAATAACTCACCACATATGTTAACCATACATAGATGATGTGCAGAGTGCATGTTGCAACCACTTTGGTTCAAGGTAAAGGTCGCAATTAGAGGTCAAAGATTATATGTTTATATATCGTGCCCGCTCAATAACTTTGTGTCCGTTCAATAACTTTTCAACCGCTTGAAGGATTTTATAATAACTCACCACAAATGTTAAGGATACTGAGACAATATGCAGCGCGCATGTTACAACCACTTTGGTTCAAGGTCACTGTTGAAAATACAGGTCAAAGGTCATATGACTATATTTCTTGTGCGTTCAATAACTTTTGAACCGTTTGAAGAATTTTGAAAGAACTTACCACAAAATGTTTACCATACTGAGACGATTTGCGGACACATGTTACAACCGCTTTTGTTCAAGGTCAAGGTCACACTTACCGGTCAAAGGTCATACAATATAGAAATTTCAAAGGGCCTTAATTCTCTGAAAAATCATTCAGCCAGAATTTTGTGAATTATGCACATCTCTTGTTATTGAAACTTCCTATAAAGTTTCATTAAGTCCAAGTCGGTGGTTGCTGATAAATAGCCCGTCATAAGCGGAATGAACTGACAGACTGACAAAGCGGGGACTATATGATCCCCCGAAAAAACTACCACTGCATGAAGATTCAGTGTACCAAGTTTCAAGCACTCTATTCAGATTACCCTACAGCAGGTACATCTATGTGTATGTGTGTTTCTGCTGAAAACTTTCCAAACAAACTTGCAGTAAGCCTGTGGTGGCATGAAAAAAGCACCCCTCTTTTGAGTGCATTTAGTTATCATTTTGTAAACACATTTCACACTCAACAATGAAATTGAATTATTTCACTTGACTTCATCTGCGTATTAGTTGTTTCAGTATTACAAACTGCAATGAGGGAGATATATTTTTGTGACAAAGACACCCATCTAGTTCTCATAGAACCTGTCTAGAGTTGGTTTGCATAAAATGTGTGTTTTATCAATATTTATTATGTAAATTTATAATGTCATTTTTGTATTGAAGAACTAATTCAAAAATATCATTGTTATAGTCTTACGATTATTTTGTTGTGCAATTGTATTCATGTTTACTCTAAAAGGTTTCATTGCCTAGTACATTGTTGTTTGTATATTATAAAAAAAAAGGAAATTTCTACTAATTTAGCATTTGACATGACCATCTACCATTTCAACAGGATAAATGAATTTTACATGGTCTGCACAAGGTAAAACACAAAGACGTTTGCCTTTAAAGCATTTAAGGCTATAATTTAATGACAAAAGCAAATACAATTCATGCCTTTTAAGCATTTAAGGCTACATTTTATAAACAAAAGCAAAGGTATTTCATGCCTTAGAAGCATTTAATGCAACAATTTATTGACAATAACAAAAAAGTTCATGCCTTTAAAACATTAAATCCCTAATTTATTGGGAAAAAAACCGCACAAATATACGACATTGTATTTGTTTTCTTTCTGTTGTATTTTTTATCTCGCCTGTCACGTAGTGACAAGGTGAGCTTTTGTGATCATCCGTCGTCCATCGTCTGTCGTCCATCCACAATTTTTTGTGAACAAGTTAAAGTCATCATTTATTATCCAATGTTTACCAAACTTATAAAGTAGCTAGATATCCATGAGACCTAGATTCCTTTCGAAAATCAGCCAGATCCGTCCATGCATGACTGGATTATGGCCCTTTAAAATTGGCAAAATTGTTATAATTGACCTTGTGAACATGATAAAGTCATCATTTATTATCTGATGTTTACCAAACTTATACAGTAGCTAGATATCCATAAGAGCTTGGTTCCTTTCGAAAACTGAATTATAGCCCTTTAAAATTGGCAAAATTGTTATAATTGACTTTGTGAATACGATAAAAACTTCATTTATTTGTCACATGTCCTTTACATTGATTTATAAACATGTAACCATGACCTTAGTGTGATCTTTTACAGTCACATATCATCATTGTCTTTGGATGACCTTCACCATGACTTTTTGACCTTCTTTCTTATTTTTGTAGAGCAATTAAATTAGGACCCTAAAACACTTACTCAGGTGAGCGATATAGGGTCATCATGGCCCTCTTGTTATATTTTGATTCTGTTTTTAACTTGTTTGTGCATACAACATATCTGCAGCAGAAGAATTTGGACTAATCTAGGCTGACTATGAATCATTTCTTAAACTAGGGTAAAATTATTCATAGAGTTGAAAACATTGTTACAAAAGGATAAATTGCTCATTATATGCAATTTGTCCCCCTTTCCCTCATATAAACGCTTTCGGACACCTCTGCAGCAGACGACTTTTTGAAAACATAGTGACAAAAGAAGAAATTGCACAAAACATGCAATTTCTCCTTTTGCCACAATGTTTTCCACTTTTAGTCATAGGTTATCCATTCAATTATGGAGATTTTCTATGTTTTGACAAAATACGTTCAAAGTCGTCTGCTGCAGAATTGTTGTATGAGGGAAAGGGTTATACCACAATGTTTTCAAAAGTTGTCTGCTGCACAGTGGATCTACATGTTTTGTTAATGTAATGTGATACTTTTTTGACAATGATTAAGCTCCTATATGATACCAAACCCTTCTAATGACATTCCAAGACGATTTACTCTGGGGTTAAACACCAAACAACCTGTGTACTAAATATGCATTGTGATCAAAGTAATTCATGTCGAGATGAGTTATTAATCCTTTCTCACTTAAAACAAATCAACAAATCAGCAGCATTTCAAACAAATATACAGTACTTTGAAAATGTCTAGACAAAATTATAGAAAACCTCTACTATTAAAGACATAGATATCCCTTTCCCTCATATAGGCACTTTTGATGCCTCTGCAGCAGATGGCTTTTTGAAAACATAGTGACAAAAGAAGAAATTGCTCAAAACGAGCAATTTCTCCTTTTGCCACAATGTTTTCCACTTTAAGTCATAGGTTATCCATTCAATTAGAGAGATATTCCATTTTTGACAAAATATGTTCAAAGTCGTCTGCTGCAGAAATGTCGTAATGAGGGAAAGGGATATTGAATCGAGTTGAAAACACTGTGACAAAAGAAGAAAAGCTCTGGATGCATCAAACTGAGTCAATGGTTTAGCTTTAACCCTTTCCCTGATATAAACGCTTTCTGACGCCTCTGCAGTAGACAGCTTTTTTGAAAACATAGTGACAAAAGTAGAAATTGCTCAAAACGAGCAATTTCTCCTTTTGCCACAATGTTTTCCACTTTTTGTCATAGGTTATCCATTCACTTATGGAGATTTTCTATGTTTTGACAAAATACGTTCAAAGTCGTCTGCTGCAGAATTGTCATATGAGGGAAAGAGTTAAGTTATAAGCAAAATCTGAATAATAGTGGGCTTATTTTGTGAAGATTGATGAAAATCTTGGACTTATAATTATATGTACAAGATTTAAAGCTCACTGAATTTAGCTGCTTACTCAAGTACCTTTGTGAAACGAAGCTTTAGCAGTTGTTTCCATGTACCTCCACATCATGCAGCTTTCATTATACAATTTGCTGAAACACTTCCTACTTTCTTTAAATGAATTTGTTTCTGCTTGTGGGAATCTATGTGACCAAGTGGTTAGAGTCTGTATTTGGAACTGGGCATCCCGGGTTTTAGCCCCAGTTACGGTCGTCATGATGGAGTGCCCTTGGAAACTTTTCACCTTTTTCTCAGGTGCTAAAAGAGCAATACCCTATCATGCCACTCTAGTATTTTTTTATACATGTTTTCAAGTATGTTTATATTTTCTCTTGTCAAGTGTTTGTAAAAGTATTTGTATTTGTCTTTAATAAGATTTATAACTACACCCTCACAACCCAAAGTTGTCTTGGGGAATAATGATATCATTGTGTTACTTGGTCTATTGGTTCAATTGCCCTACGGTATGATATATGAACTTTGTGAACCACATCTGCCTCCTTGATTTTACGCTTTCCCACATACAACAAATCTGCAGCAGATAAGTTGAAAAACATCTGGTTAAAAAGATGGTAAATCTCTATAAATGAAGCATTTATTATTGAACAGAGTTGAAAACAATGTTTTCAAAAGTCCCCTGCTGCTGGGGCATCATGAAGCCTCTATATGTGGGAAGGACTTAAATGAAACTAAGTACAATTGATAATCGTGAGTTGTAGATGTTCAAGACTTTATTTTTTATCTGTTATCTTCAACTTACGAGAAATTGTTAGAAGCTTTTTTCTCCTTTGCCTATAAAAACGTTTGTTTACTTTTTCGTAAAAATACTTATATTTTCTAATTTCTGTTCTGTGTAAGTTTCCATTTTGGATTTCCCTGATAAAAATGTCTTCTGGTGCCTCGGCACCAAATGATTTAGAAAAACATTATGGAAAAAGGAGAAATGACTTCTACTATGCTACTACTAACTCCGTTTTCTGCAATGTTTTACAACTTATTATTTGTTGAATATATTCATTTACAAATTTTTAATAGTAAAATTAGAGTTTTGAAATCAAGAGATTCTCTTGCTTAAGCATGTACCAATGTCAGGCTAACCCTTTCCCACAAACAAACACTTTCTGACGGCTGTACAGCAGATGCTTTTTGAAAGCATTGAGGCAAAAGGAGAAATAGCTCATTATAAGCAATTCTTTCATCTCTGTTTAATAGTTATACTTTCATTTATTGAAAGTTTCCATATTTTTTCCAAAATATTTTGAAAGTTGTCTGCTGCCAATTTGTTGAATGTGAGAAAGGGAGGAGTGAGGAACAGGAAAGGAAAGGTTGCTGCTCTTAAATGTACATTTAAAGATTTTCCATAGAAAATAGAATTCTAACTTACTTGTAACTTTTAGCTCGATTGTTTTTCGAAGAAAAAAAGTAGGGTATTATGATACCCTTGGCGTCTACATCTGCTGTGTCGTCACAGAACTTTAACCTTACCTCATAACTCAAAAAACATTCAACATTTTCAAATGAAACTTGGGACACATGTTTCTATGAACAATAGGCATGTCTATACCAAGTCACGTTACTCTGGCTTTAATAATTATTCAGTAATACCCCTTTTTCGACTTAAAAAAAGAAGAAGAGTGTTGGCGTTCACTTGCGGCTCTCTTGTTACATGCATATTAACCCTTTCCCTCATACGACAATTCTGCAGCAGACGACTTTGAACGTAATTTGTCAAAAAGTAGCAAATCTCCATAATTGAATGGATAACATGACAATTTCTACTTTTGTCACTATGTTTTCAAAAAGCCGTCTGCTGCAGAGGCGTCAGAAAGCGTCTATATTATGGAAAGGGTTAAGGTTTTATTAGCATATGTCTACTGTGAAGAATTTTCTGAAAATATTTTTGGAGTTGCTCAAATATTAACATTTATTACATGTCCATCTAAATATGAATATAATATATTTTATTTTATAATCTCCAAAATTATTTTTGTTTGATTGCGTCTAGAGATGATTTGTATTGTTCCCGAAAAGTATATAATGACCATGAATTTTATGCACCCTGAAAAGTGCTTCTCTATTCCCGGCCAGGTCTTTATTTACTATGCTTCCTGCATTCATCAGACTGTCCACCCCGTCATTGTGTCTGGAGAGTTTTCTTCAACCTCGGACTGGAGATTCGGTGGGCATATAGTTTTTGGCCTGTCTGCACGTCTGTCTGTCTGTCTGTCTGTCTGCACGTCTGTCTGTCTGCACAAAAAAAACTTTAACCTTGACCACTACTTTATTTCACATGTGTATTCCTTGTGACATGACCTTTCTGTCAGTACCAACATTTTTTACCTTGCGACCTTGACCTTTGACCTAGATGTTGCCATTCTCGAAAAAAACCTTTAACCTTGGTCATTACTTTTGAACCATAACAGGTACGGCTACCATATTTCACATGTGTATTCCTTGTGACATGACCTTTCTGTCAGTACCAACATTGACCACTACTTTTGAACCATAACAGCTTGTGACATGACCTTTCTGTCAGCACCAACAATTTTCACCTTGCGACCTTGACCTTTGACCTAGATGTTGCCATTCTCGAAAAAAACTTTAACCTTGACCACTACTTTTGAACCATAACAGGTACGGCTGCCATATTTCACATGTGTATACCTTGTGACATGACCTTTCTGTCAATACCAAAATTGTTCACCTTTCGACCTTGACCTTTGACCTAGATGTTGCCATTCTAGATTTTTTTTTAACTTTGACCACTACTTTTGAACCATAACAGGTACGGTTACCATATTTCACATGTGTATTCCTTGTGACATGACCTTTCTGTCAGTACCAACATTTTTGACCTGGCGACCTTGACCTTTGACCTAGATGTTGCCATTCGGGGGCATCAGTGTTTCACAAACACATCTTGTTTTTAAAGAGTTATGGGCCTTTGATATTTTACCACCAAAATGGGAAGTATCCATCGGTTAACTGTTTATTTGTTTGTATTTGTTGTTGTTAAAGATAGAATGGCTCTAAAGGACCAATATTTACTTCTATTTGATGTTCATATTTCACAAAGCGAACCATGTTGTACTTTAACCTTTTCCCATATGTTGCCACATTTTGACACATCACTTTATTTGAAAAACTATATTTTCATTTATATATATTTCCATAGTTTTTATACGCCCTTTTTGAAAAAACGGATCGTATTATAGTTTTACCTGCGGTATACGGGCGGGCGGTGTCCAGTATGTTGTCAGCTAAATAACTTGAGAAGCCTTTGTCCCATCATCACCAAATTTGGTCAGAATGTGTATTGGCATAATTTCTTGGACAAGTTCGATAACTAGCCATATCGCTTTAGTCAATCAAGAGTTATCGCCCTTTAATTATAGAATTTACCTAAAATTGATCTTGTCAGCTAAATAACTTTAGAAGCCTTTGTCCAATCATCACCAAATTTTATCCTAATGTGTATTGGCATAATATCTTGGACAAGTACGATAACTAGCCAAATCGCTTAAGTCAATCAAGAGTTATTGCCCTTTAATTATAGAAACTACCTAAAATGTGTCTTGTCAGCTAAATAACTTTAGAAGCCTTTGTCTAATCATCACCAAATTTGGTCAGAATGTGTATTGGCATAATATCTTGAACAAGTTCGATAACTAGCCTAATCGTTCTAGTCAATCAGAGTTATTCCCCTTTATTTATAGAAATTGCCTGAAATTAGTCTTGTCAGCCCTATAACTTAAGAAGCCTTTGTCCAATCATCACAAAATTTTGTCAAAATGTGAATTGGCATAACATCTCGGACAGTCGATAACTAGCCATATGGCTATAGTCACTCTAGAGTTATTGCTCTTTAATTATAGAAATTATCTTAAATTGATCTTGTCTGCTCAATAACTTTAGAAACCCTTGGTCCAATCACCACTAATTTTAGTCAAAATGTTTTTTGGCATAATATCTCGGACAAGTTCTATAACCAGCCATATCGCTGTGGTCAATCAAGAGTTATTGCCCTTTAATTATAGAAATTACCTCAAATAGGTATTGTCCGATCAATAACTTTTGAAGCTTTTATCCAATCATCACCAAATTTAGTCAGAATGTGTATGGGCATAATATCTCGGACAAGTGCCATAATCAGCCATATCACTTGAGTCATTGTATTTGATCATCACCAATTTAGACAATATGTTGATGGGCAGAATATCTTGGTCAGGTTCGATAACTAACCACGTTATCTTAGTCACTCCACACTTATATCCCTTGAAATGGCCAAAACTATATCAACAGTGTCCGTTCTCTAAATTTGCCTGTCGTACAACCAATTATCACTATACTTGGTCTCAAAAAAATAGGACAGGCGTATTTTGTGACATTTGGCGCTCTTGTTCCTAGATATTTTCAAAGTCATATGCTGCAGATTTATTGTATGTGGGAATAGTTTAAAGGTTTGGAGATCCGTGATTATTCAGATCAGATTGCAGACATAGGATATATATTATAATATTGCTTGAAGACGGAACTAAGGAACTTTACAACAATTGCTTGCCGATTAGTTCCATATGCTAAATGGGCTTTGGACAAACAGTTTACATTGCTATCTGTTTCTATCAGATAGCACTTGCAGACCCATTTTAATGCACCTGCAGCAATTTCTCCTTTTGCCACAATGTTTTTACCTCTTTTCAATAATTACACTTTCATTAAGGGAGTTTTTTGACATTTTAACTAGATGTTTTCGTAGTCATCTGCTGCAGATTTGTATCATGGAAAGGGTTATATCACTTATTACAAAAACGTCTAGGTTGGTAATTCTGGAACATGGCTCCTATGATCTTGATGTGGAAGTGGAAATTGGTCAAAATTATTTATTTCAGCTGTGATTATTTTTATTCCAATTTAGATTTTTAAGGATTTCTTGTAGTAAATAAAATAGTTAAAATTCATATTATTTCATGCTCTGTTGTTTTTGTGAACTGAATTTTTTTGTTTGTGTTTGCCAAATACCGGTACATGATTATATTGAATTTCCTCTTCAAAGTTCCCAGGTCAAAAACTTATTGTGAATGAACCAATTGTTAAGCTTTTCTCGCACCTTCGATACTTTATTGGTTATTCTTAAGGAAGTTGACATAGGTAGTGATTAATATTATAGAAACGCTAGTCCAGTTCATAGAGTGATTGCTAATCTGGGGCGTCTATTTCTATCTAATTTAATAGAACATTTCCACATGAAAGCCTTCTCAGCTTGACTCCTTGAAACTATGTTGATTCATGATTTATTTATCTTCATTTCAATTTCTTCAAAATAAAAGTGTGTCTCGAAGCATTTTCTGAGGAACTGTTTCAGTACCATGAGTATGTATGCATGGTATAAATCTTAAAATACCAAATACATCTGGGGCTGGGGTAATCTACCAAACTGTCTATAAGAAAAATATATTTTTGACTTGAAATGTTTGCATGTGTCTTGCTGACTGCATTGAATATGTGAAAGCGAGTTTACAGGCTATGTGCATCTATTATGTGATGTAGTGAAAGTATTTGAAATGGGTGGCGATTGTCACAGTGTAGTGCCCTTGGACTATTACTGGTATGTTTACTAAGGAATCATGAAATAATGTTAAAAAATGACATAAAACCCAAATAAGTAAGTAAGTCAATTGGTAGACTTGAGAATGTGACCGTGGGCTCAAAGTGGAATTAGTAATAAGGGTAGCAAACTGTAGCCAGTTGCTAACCCATCATTATGTTACCCACTTTGAAATGTTCTTTCTTCTAAGATATATATAAAGCCCTTTTTAGCTCATCTGAGCACAAAGTGCAGGGTGAGCTATTGTGATCACTCACTGTCAGTCGTCATGCTGTCGTCCATTTACGTTCGTCTACAAACAACTTTGGTTGCTGCGGTATCAGGAAGGAGGGGAAAAAAATGCCAAAACTTTCAAAATCTTCTCGTCCAAAAGTACTGACCATTTGAAAATAAGTTGGCACACACTTTTAATGGGGGACCCAAGTGTTTCAAATGATTCCGATCTGTTGCAAAATATGGCCACCAGGGGCTTGGGCTCGTTTTTCTTATATGTATATATAGTGACAATTTTATACAAAAAAGTCTTATAAAAAAATACTGACCCTATTCGAAAATAATTTGGCACAAATTATCCTTGCTGGACTTTCTCTCAAAAAATTTCAAACTATTCCGTTCCATTGAAAAACTGGCCACTATGTGGCAGGGCTAATTAAGTAGCCTTTAAGGCACAAATGTTCCTTGGTCGACCAAAGGGTCTGGTTTTCCTTATATGCGTATAGTAAAATCTTCTTATTCAAAAGTATTGGCCCGATTTAAAAATGATAACATAAGCACAATGTTCTAAAACTGTTCCAATTATTCCAATTCATTGAAAATCATCGCCACCAGGGGGCAAGGCTCATTTTCCGTATATGTATAGAGTAAAAACATAGAACTTCTAAATTAAATCAGTTCAGCAATATAGGGCCATCATTGCGCTCTCCTTTAAAATGGCAGGTAGCTATTTTTCCGTTATATATGTGTGCTTAAGAATCGCATTAATAATCTGTAGCCTGTTTTCACAAATACCAATCACTGTCTTCAAATTATCAGTTTTCATGTAAACCTGTCTGTCCATCAAACTTTGCATTTGTGTAATGCAGAAAAACACTAAAAGACAACGTCTCCATCACTTGTACGTCAAGCTTTGACTTTGTTAGGCAGGATACCACTTAGGGACCACTAACACGCTGTTGACAAACAGACAGCAGAGTAGGGGTCCCTAATTGTTATTACGTCTCATATAAAGTAAAGCGTGACAAATAGACTTCAGATTAGTGAACCCTAATTATGTCTCCCCTTCTCTGAAAGAGAAACATACTGTATTTGTCATTATTACGATTCCCCAACCTTATTGTTTTTATACTGTTTTTTTCTTTCTTTCTTTCTTTATTTTTTTCTCCTATCCAATCGTTGTCCGAGCGATATCTTGTGAATGAATGGTCAGATTATATTGAAACTTAGAACATAGATAGATGGCAATGTGAAGTTGTGCAGCTTGCAAGAATTATAACTCTGGGCCACTTTGTTGCAAAGTTATCTCCCCTTGTTCAATATTTTAATAATTGGTTGATTTTTTTGAGCTTGTATAACTCGATAACGAAAAGTGATAGAGACTTGAAACTTAGTACATGTGTTCCCATTCAAGTGATACTACTTTCTCACGTGTATTTGTGCATGACCGAAAACTCGCTTCTGATTGGTCGATTTTTCGGACTTGTATTACTCAATAACGACCAGTGATAGAGACTTGAAACCTAGTACATTTGTTCCTTATCAAGTGATACTACTTTCTCAAGTGTGCTCAATGCATGTCCGAATCCTCGTTTCTGATTGGTCAACATTTTGGCCTTGAATAACTCAATAACGATAAGTGATAGAGACTTGAAACTTAGTACATGTGTTCCCAATCAAGTGAGACTACTTTCTCACGTGTATTTGTGCATGACCGAATACTCGCTTCTGATTGGTCGATTTTTCGGATTTGTATTACTCAATAACGACCAGTGATAGAGACTTGAAACCTAGTACATTTGTTCCTTATCAAGTGATACTACTTTCTCAAGTGTGCTCAATGCATGTCCGAATCCTCGTTTCTGATTGGTCGAAATTTTGGCCTTGAATAACTCAATAACGACAAGTGATAGAGACTTGAAACTTAGTACATGTGTTCCTTATCAAGTGATTCTACTTTCTCACGTGTATTCACGCATGTCTGAATCCTTGTTTCTGATTGGTCGAAATTTTGTGTGATAGAGACTTGAAACTTAGTACATGTGTTCCTAATAGAGTGTGGGGAATCGTTTGTAACTGTTGCTACAGTTACAATGTCTAGTTCTTATTATTCTTATTCTCCTCTTAACTTTTGTTTGTCTCGAGTAGAACTCGGAAACTACTTGAAGGAATTGATTGAAACTCGGGAACATAGATAGATGGCAATGTAAAGTTGAGCACCTTGCAAGAATTATAACACTGGGCCACTTTGTTGCAAACTTATCTTCCCTTGTTCAATAAAAAGGTTTTAGGGGAGACATCTGTTTTTACGATGCAGCGCTCGAAAACAACAATTTACTAGTTATTACATCTTATAGAGTAAAGCCTGACAAACAGACAGCAGATTAGTGGTCCCTCTAATCTGCTGTCTGTTTGTCAAGCTTTACTCTATAAGATGTAATAACAACTAGGGACCACCAATCTGCTTTCTGCTTTAATTTTGTATAAGACGTAATAACAATTAGGACAACTTCTTTGCTTTCTGTTTGTCACGCTTTAATATGTATAATACGTGATAACAATTTGGGACAACTTCTCTGCTGTCTGTTTGTCACGCTTTAATCTGTATAATACATAATAAAAATTTGGGACAATGTTTGTCACGCTTATACTATGTGAGGCAGACTAACACTAAGACACCAATTCCCCATCGTCTGTGCGCACACAGGTGACACATATAGACTTAAATTCTTGCCAGGAATTATGTTGTAAGCCATTTACTTATCAAAGGGGTACCAATTATCCTTGATTTTGACACAAACTTACTTCTCTTTAGGCTTCACTGTTCGCAAAAAAAAATGAACTTTAGATTATAAATCATCAGAATTGATTAAACAAAATATAGAATGTTAATTAACCAGTTCCCACATGCAGACTTTTTTGACGCCTTTGCAGCTAATGACTTAAAAAAAATTGTGGTAAAAGAATAAATTGGACATAATTAGCAATTTATCCTTTTGCCACAATGTATTCAAGTTTGATTAATAATTATTCCTTTACTTTTAGAGGGCTTCCATATTTTTACTGTTTTCTACTGTAGACTTGCTGTATGTGGGAAAGGGTTAAAGGATAAGATCCTCTCTTATAATACAGGATTGACTATTACTAAAACTCTTTAAAATACAGGATGGACTATTACTAAAACTCTTATAATACAGGATTGACTATTACTAAAACTCTTAAAATACAGGATGGACTATTACTAAAACTCTTAAAATACAGGATACCCTATTACTAAAGCTCTTATAATACAGGATGTACTATTACTAAAACTCTTAAAATACAGGTTTGACTTACTAAAACTGTTAAAATACAGGATGGACTATTACTAAAACTCTTATAATACAGGATTGACTATTACTAAAACTCTTTAAATACAGGATTGACTATTACTAAAACTCTTAAAATACAGGATTGACTATTACTAAAACTCTTAAAATACAGGATACCCTATTACTAAAACTCTTATAATACAGGATGTACTATTACTAAAACTCTTAAAATACAGGTTTGACTATTACTAAAACTGTTAAAATATAGGATGGACTTTTACTAAAACTCATATAATACAGGATGGACTATTACTAAAACTCTTATAATACAGGATTGACTATTATTAAAACTCTTAAAATACAGGATTGACTATAACTAAAACTCTTAAAATACAGGATTGACTATTACTAAAACTCTTATAATACAGGATTGACTATTACTAAAACTCTTTATAATACAGGATTGACTATTACTAAAACTCTTATAATACAGGATTGACTATTACTAAAACTCTTTATAATACAGGATGGACTATTACTAAAACTCTTAAAATACAGGATTGACTATAACTAAAACTCTTAAAATACAGGATTGACTATTACTAAAACTCTTAAAATACAGGATTGACTATTACTAAAACTTTTATAATACAGGATTGACTATATTACTAAAACTCTTATAATACAGGATTGACTATTACTAAAACTCTTATAATACAGGATTGACTATTATTAAAACTCTGTTAATACAGGATTGACTATTACTAAAACTCTTATAATACAGGATTGACTTTTACTAAAACTCATATAATACAGGATGGACTATTACTAAAACTCTTATAATACAGGATTGACTATTATTAAAACTCTTAAAATACATGATTGACTATTACAGTCCCGAGTTTTTGCCCTCCAAACTTATCATTTTGATAAAGGCTATCCTGGGGTCAGTGTTTATTAACACCTTACTGATAATGACCTAAAGCAAGCCGCAGAGTCCTAAATACTGCCTGCCCGTATCAAATTCCCAACACATGTTTCTGAGAACAGATTTTTATCAACAAATATCAAGCTGTACTTGTATTTACAATTGTCTTTGCCGTTCAGAACCTTTTATTTGATTTAGTATACTTGAAATTTCAAGTTGAAGAATTAATTCTGTTGTATTTCTTTGTTTTTGTGAAATTTATTAAATAATTATAAAACTACAAAGTTTACTGTGACCATAACATAAACAATTCATTGGTTTGCATAAGTTTATAAACAAAATGAAAATTTAGCAATTTAACATTAGCTTAACCCTTTCCCATAACAAATCTGCAGTAGACGACTTTGAAAACAGAGGGACAAAATCTGAAAAATCTCCATAAAAGATAGCTTATTTATTAAATAAAGTTGAAAACATTGTGGCCAAAGGTGAAATTGCTCATCATGAGCAATTTCACCTTTGGCCACAATGTTTTCAAAAGTCATTTGCTGGTATTGCGTCAAAATGCGTCTGCAGGTGGGAAACGGTTAACACTCATAGCTAATACAGATTTTTGAATTATGTTATGATACTGAGTTATGCATATTCAATCCTTAATTAAAAACAAGAAACATAAAGAAAACATTGTGATTTCATTCAATAAAATAAAATTGGATCTACATAGTATTTACATTCTTTCAATTTTCCACGGATAAAGTCATCCCTCATTTGAAAGCAGAGGGGATTCCCTTCAGCATCAACGTACGAGTTCATTGTACCGCTTTTGAAAAACAGTACTTCTGCACAGTTTTTTTCATGTTTTTTCTCGATGAACAAACTCAAAGCTATGTGAACATCATCAAAGCAATGTGAATCGTCTGATATTTCAACATATACATGTAAACTTGATGTGTGATGACAGTACCTAGAACAATCAACACAAAGTATATGTTCAATGACAGATTTATCAAAAAAGGAGTCGACAACATCTAGTTCTATGAAAAGTGGACTGTGTCGATTTCTGCCAACCACACAAATCTGATCATCGAAAACTGCCACCTCTTTGCATTTCAGTCTTTTTGTAATTTCATTTTTTGACTGTGTAAGTAGCTCGCCAGCAACATTTTGGGTTCGTTTCAAGTGTTCATAATATAATGCTTTTTTGGCAACTAAGCTTTCATACGCTTCTGTTCCCACATCTATATTATTTGCCCTCATGAAGTGATGTTCAAAGAAACACACTTTTGACCAGTTATTTTCACTAAACTGTCCCTTATAATGTGTGTTCAGTGTTTCCAAATTGTTATCATTTATTTCTAATGTTTTCATGTCATTCCTATCAAAAATGTTTTCAGATGCCACTTGCTGGTACGGCTTCAACACAGTTGTCACTCTGCATTGTTTGCTTGTGATGCATTGATTGTAGATTGTCTACATACTTCAGACTGTGTTGAATTGGCAAAGAAGAAATGCACAACATTTTGAGCTTTAAACACAGTTTTGCCATTAATTTCTTTTACAATGATTTCCTTCCCTTCGGCCACCGAAAAACATTGGCCTTTACAAAATGTGTCTCGTCAGGAAGATTTTCTCTTCTCAAAAGATCTATGAGTTGATGGAAAGCAACATATTCTATTCCAGTATCATCTGTTACAATGGAAAGTTCTTTCAAACCTAGCGTTTTAAATTCCACCATTTCGATGCAAAATTGTACCTGAAATAAATAGGTTTTCAATTATTTTGACAATATAATTGCCTGTTCTTTTCAAATGATAAAAGCAAAGGCAATTCATATTCATATTGTATATGTAAATGTAAATCTTACTTAAGAACGGTCCTTATTGAGAATAACATCTAAAACATCTTTTTAAACTGGTGGTTAATATAACAAGTTGTTTTATATAATCATATAACAAATTGTTGACTTCATTTGTGCTTTACTTTTTAACAAAAGAAAAATCACAGTCAATTTAAAATACTTAAAGCAAAAATGTTTTTTGTTTTTAGCTCACCTGAGCTTTGCTCAAGGTGAGTTATTGTGGTCCCCTTTGGCCGGCGTCCGTCGTGCGTCGTGCGGTGTGCGTAGTGCGTCAACTTCTTCTCCTCAGTAACCAGTGGGTCAATTTGGATGAAACTTCACAGAAAGCATCCTCTCAATGACCTCACCAGAATTCCTTCAAATTTTTGGGATCCATGCAAAATTCTGGTTTCCATGGCAACGAAACGAAAAAAACTTCAAAATTCTTCATCTCCCAAACTGCTTGGCAGATTTTCAAATAATTTTGTAGAAATGTTCCTTGGATGACCCTCTATCAGATTCCTTCAAGCCGTCTTGATTGGTCGAAAAACATGGCCGCCAGGGGGGAGGGGCTATTTTGCCTTATATGGCTATAGTGAAAACTTAAAAAATCTTCTCCTCCGAAAGTGTAAGGCTGATTTTCAAATAATTTTGCAGAAATGTACCTTGGGTGACCCTCTATCAGATTCCTTCAAGCCATGTTGATTGGTCGAAAAACATGGCCGCCAGGGGGGCCGGGCTATTTTGCCTTATATGGCTATAGTGCAAACTTAAAAAATCTTCTCCACCAGAAGTGTCAGGCCGATTTTCAAATAATTTTGTAGAAATGTTCCTTGGGTGATCCTCTATCAGATTCCTTCAAGCCATGTTGATTGGTCAAAAAACATGGCCGCCAGGGGGCGGGGCTATTTTGCCTTTTATGGCTATAGTGAAAACTTAAAAAATCTTCTCCTCCATAAGTGTCGGGCCGATTTTCAAATAATTTTGTAGAAATGTTCCTTGGGTGACCTTCTATCAGATTCCTTCAAGCAATGTTGATTGGTCGAAAAACATGGCCGCCAGGGGGCGGGGGCTATTTTGCCTTATATGGCCAAAGTGGAAACTTAAAAAATCTTCAACATCTTCTCCTCAGTAACCAGTAGGTCAATTGGGATGAAACTTCACAGAAAGCATCCTCTCAATGACCTCACCAGAATTCCTTCAAATTTTTGGGATCCATGCAGAATTCTGGTTTCCATGGCAACGAAACGAAAAAAACTTCAAATTCTTCATCTCCCAAACTGCTTGGCAGATTTTCAAATAATTTTGTAGAAATGTTCCTTGGATGACCCTCTACCAGATTCCTTCAAGCCATGTTGATTGGTCGAAAAACACGGCCGCCAGGGGGGGCGGGGCTATTTTGCCTTATATGGCTATAGTGCAAACTTAAAAAATCTTCTCCTCCAAAAGTGTCAGCCCGATTTTCAAATAATTTTGTAGAAATGTTCCTTGGATGACCCAATTTCAGATTCCTTCAAGCCATGTTGATTGGTCAAAAAACATGGCCGCCAGTGGGCAGGGCTATTTTGCATTATATGGCTATAGTGAAAACTTAAAAAATCTTCTCCTCCAAAAGTATCTGGCCGATTTTCAAATAATTTTGCAGAAATGTTCCTAGGGTGACCCTCTATCAGATTCCTTCAAGCCAAGTTGATTGGTCGGAAACTATGGCTGCCAGGGGGCGGGGCTTATATAGCTAAAGTGAAAAAAAATTAAAAAATCAGGTGAGCGATTCAAGGGCCATCATGGCCCTCTTGTTTTAAAGAAAACATAACCTAACACTAGTATATCATAAATGTGAAATGGGCATCAAAGTTTTGAAAGATAACATACCTTTTCTGTATTGGTAGATTTTCATTTTAAGCCTTAGCAAGACAAACTCAATTCCAGAATATTCAGCTCACATACTGCAATAACGGTCAGTACAAGAAACATCTGTGAGACACAGTAAATAGCCCAGCAGGATGGCCTGCTAAGTGGTGATTAATTGACTGGTTCAATTTCATGATGATTTCATGCACTGATAAGCCTTTTTCTCAAAATGAGGAGTTTGGGAGGCAACTTCCCTGGACTGATTACTAAAACTCAGGATTGACTATTACTAAAACTCTTAAAATACAGGATTGACTATTACTAAAACTCTTATAATACAGGATTGACTATTACTAAAACTCTTATAATACAGGATTGACTATTACTAAAACTCTTAAAATACAGGATTGACTATTACTAAAACTCTTATAATACAGGATTGACTATTACTAAAACTCTTAAAATACAGGATGGACTATTACTAAAACTCTTAAAATACAGGATGGACTATTACTAAAAACTCTTAAAATACAGGATTGACTTTTACTAAAACTCTTATAATATAGGACGGACTATTACTAAAACTCTTATAATACAGGATTGACTATTACTAAAACTCTTAAAATACAGGATTGACTATTACTAAAACTCTTATAATACAGGATTGACTATTACTAAAACTCTTAAAATACAGGATGGACTATTACTAAAACTCTTAAAATACAGGATGGACTATTACTAAAAACTCTTAAAATACAGGATTGACTTTTACTAAAACTCTTATAATATAGGACGGACTATTACTAAAACTCTTATAATACAGGATTGACTATTACTAAAACTCTTAAAATACAGGATTGACTATTACTAAAACTCTTATAATACAGGGTTGACTATTACTAAAACTCTTTAAACAAGACTTGGTGAGTGTGCAATATGGCATTTGTGACCAATATAAACAAGTATCAGACTGCACTTTGATTCTGTTGGATCTTTGTCTGTATTTCTCATGACTCGCATATTCATTATGTGCCTGCCCTTTTATCAAAACTCGACGACCACCACCGCTTAAACAGCAGATTATGGGTTAATCCTTTCCCATATACAATTACCTTACACTTTCCTATATACAATTACCTTACACTTTCCTATATACAATTACCTTACACTTTCCTATATACAATTACCTTACACTTTCCCATATACAATTACCTTACACTTTCCTATATACAATTACCTTACACTTTCCTATATACAATTACCTTACACTTTCCTATATATAATTACCTTACACTTTCCTAAATACAATTACCTTACACTTTCCCATATACAATTACCGTACACTTTCCCATATACAATTACCTTACACTTTCCCATATACAATTACCTTACACTTTCCCATATACAATTACCTTACACTTTCCCATATACACTTTCCCATATACAATTACCTTACACTTTCCCATATACAATTACCTTACACTTTCCCATATACAATTACCTTACACTTTCCTATATACAATTACCTTACACTTTCCCATATACAATTACCGTACACTTTCCTATATACAATTACCTTACACTTTCCCATATACAATTACCGTACACTTTCCCATATACAATTACCTTACACTTTCCTATATACAATTACCTTACACTTTCCCATATATAATTACCTTACACTTTCCTATATACAATTACCTTACACTTTCCCATATACAATTACCTTACACTTTCCCATATACACTTTCCCATATACAATTACCTTACACTTTCCCATATACAATTACCTTACACTTTCCCATATACAATTACCTTACACTTTCCCATATACACTTTTCCATATACAATTACCTTACACTTTCCCATATACACTTTCCCATATACAATTACCTTACACTTTCACATATACACTTTCACATATACAATTACCTTACACTTTCCCATATACAATTACCTTACACTTTCCCATATACAATTACCTTACACTTTCCTATATACAATTACCTTACACTTTCCCATATACAATTACATTACACTTTCCTATATACAATTACCTTACACTTTCCCATATACAATTACATTACACTTTCCCATATACACTTTCCCATATACAATTACCTTACACTTTCCCATATACACTTTCCCATATACAATTACCTTACACTTTCCCATATACACTTTCACATATACAATTACCTTACACTTTCCCATATACAATTACCTTACACTTTCCCATATACAATTACCTTACACTTTCCCATATACAATTACCTTACACTTTCCCATATACAATTACCTTACACTTTCCATATACAATTACCTTACACTTTCCTATATACAATTACCTTACACGTTCCCATATACAATTACCTTACACTTTCCCATATACAATTACCTTACACTTTCCCATATACAATTACCTTACACTTTCCCATATACAATTACCTTACACTTTCCCATATACAATTACCTTACACTTTCCCATATACAATTACCTTACACTTTCCTATATACAATTACCTTACACTTTCCCATATACAATTACCGTACACTTTCCTATATACAATTACCTTACACTTTCCCATATACAATTACCGTACACTTTCCCATATACAATTACCTTACACTTTCCTATATACAATTACCTTACACTTTCCCATATATAATTACCTTACACTTTCCTATATACAATTACCTTACACTTTCCCATATACAATTACCTTACACTTTCCCATATACACTTTCCCATATACAATTACCTTACACTTTCCCATATACAATTACCTTACACTTTCCCATATACAATTACCTTACACTTTCCCATATACAATTACCTTACACTTTCCCATATACACTTTTCCATATACAATTACCTTACACTTTCCCATATACACTTTCCCATATACAATTACCTTACACTTTCACATATACACTTTCACATATACAATTACCTTACACTTTCCCATATACAATTACCTTACACTTTCCCATATACAATTACCTTACACTTTCCTATATACAATTACCTTACACTTTCCCATATACAATTACATTACACTTTCCTATATACAATTACCTTACACTTTCCCATATACAATTACCTTACACTTTCCTATATATAATTACCTTACACTTTCCTATATACAATTACCTTACACTTTCCCATATACAATTACCGTACACTTTCCCATATACAATTACCTTACACTTTCCTATATACAATTACCTTACACTTTCCCATATACAATTACCTTACACTTTCCCATATACAATTACCTTACACTTTCCCATATACACTTTCCTATATACAATTACCTTACACTTTCCCATATACACTTTCCCATATACAATTACCTTACACTTTCCCATATACACTTTCACATATACAATTACCTTACACTTTCCCATATACAATTACCTTACACTTTCCCATATACAATTACCTTACACTTTCCTATATACAATTACCTTACACTTTCCCATATACAATTACATTACACTTTCCTATATACAATTACCTTACACTTTCCCATATACAATTACCTTACACTTTCCTATATATAATTACCTTACACTTTCCTATATACAATTACCTTACACTTTCCCATATACAATTACCGTACACTTTCCCATATACAATTACCTTACACTTTCCTATATACAATTACCTTACACTTTCCCATATATAATTACCTTACACTTTCCTATATACAATTACCTTACACTTTCCCATATACAATTACCTTACACTTTCCCATATACAATTACCTTACACTTTCCTATATACAATTACCTTACACTTTCCCATATACAATTACCTTACACTTTCCCATATACAATTACCTTACACTTTCCCATATACAATTACCTTACACTTTCCCATATACACTTTCCCATATACAATTACCTTACACTTTCCCATATACAATTACCTTACACTTTCCCATATACAATTACCTTACACTTCCCTATATACAATTACCTTACACTTTCCTACATACAATTACCTTACACTTTCCTATATACAATTACCTTACACTTTCCCATATACAATTACATTACACTTTCCCATATACAATTACCTTACACTTTCCCATATACAATTACCTTACACGTTCCCATATACAATTACCTTACACTTTCCCATATACAATTACCTTACACTTTCCTATATACAATTACCTTACACTTTCCCATATACAATTACCTTACACTTTCCTATATACAATTACCTTACACTTTCCCATATACAATTACCTTACAGCAGATGACGTTGTCAAACCTATGCAAACTCTCTTTAAATGAGCATCATAATGATCAGTTTCTCCTTTTGCCATAACCTTTTCAAAAGTCGTCTGCTGCAGAGGCGTCAGAAAGTGCCAGTTTGTGGAAAAGGGTTATCACGTGTAAATAGAAAATGTAGAATGTGTGATATACGCATATTGATACTCCAAAGAAATAACAACCCGCATCAACAACATCCCCTCAACAGAAACCTGGGCTGTCAATCCAGGGGTTGAGAGTTGGAATGCCGGTCGCCGTATGACAAAATGAGAGAAACATCATTCGTCTCCCAGCAATGGGCTTTCAATATTAAGCAAAGCAGTAGGTTGCAATACATGTACTTGTGTGATGAAAACTTGTGTGTTGAATACTTGTGTGTTTAATACTTGTGTGTTGAATACTTGTGTGTTAAATACTTGTGTGTTGTGTGTTGAATACTTGTATGTTGAATACTTGTGTGTTGAAAACTTGTGTGTTGAATACTTGTGTGTTGAATACTTGTGTTGTTGAATACTTGTGTGTTTAATACTTGTGTGTTAAATACTTGTGTGTTGTGTGTTGAATACTTGTATGTTGAATACTTGTGTGTTGAATACTTGTGTGTTGAAAACTTGTGTGTTGAATACTTGTGTGTTGAATACTTGTGTGTTGAAAACTTGTGTGTTAAATACTTGTGTGTTGTGTGTTGAATACTTGTATGTTGAATACTTGTGTGTTGAAAACTTGTGTGTTGAAAACTTGTGTGTTGAATACTTGTGTGTTGAATACTTGTGTTGTTGAATACTTGTGTGTTTAATACTTGTGTGTTAAATACTTGTGTGTTGTGTGTTGAATACTTGTATGTTGAATACTTGTGTGTTGAATACTTGTGTGTTGAAAACTTGTGTGTTGAATACTTGTGTGTTGAATACTTGTGTGTTGAAAACTTGTGTGTTGAATACTTGTGTGTTGTGTGTTGAATACTTGTGTGTTGAAAACTTGTGTGTTGAAAACTTGTGTGTTGTGTGTTGAATACTTGTGTGTTGAATACTTGTGTTGTTGAATACTTGTGTGTTTAATACTTGTGTGTTAAATACTTGTGTGTTGAAAACTTGTGTGTTGAATACTTGTGTGTTGAATACTTGTGTGTTGAAAACTTGTGTGTTGAATACTTGTGTGTTGTGTGTTGAATACTTGTGTGTTGAATACCTGTGTGTTGAAAACTTGTGTGTTGAATACTTGTGTGAGAAAGCCAGGACACACATGGGTAGGTGATATGACTGAAAAGGTTATGAACATTTTGAAGAACCAAAAAACAACCAACGGGTATATGTACATAAAAGGTAACGGGATGGGGAGGATATATGTTACAGGTAACACGGAGAGGAGGGTGTATGTTAACGGGTGGGGGATATATGTACATATCAGGTAACAGGGGTGAGGGCTCTATGTACATATCAGGTAACACGGGTGAGGGCTTTATGTACATATCAGGTAACGGGTTGGGAGGATATATGTTACAGGTAACACGGAGAGGATGGGTATATGGTAACAGGGGTGAGGGATATATATTACAGGTAACACAGAGAGGATGGGTATATGGTAACGGGGTGAGGGATATATGTACATATCAGGTAACAGGGGTGGGGGATATATGTACATATCAGGTAACAGGGGTGAGGGCTATATGTACATAACAGGGGTCTGGGCTATATGTAGATATCAGTAACAGGGGTTGGGAGGATATATGTTACAGGTAACACAGAGAGGATGGGTATATGGTAACAGGCGTGAGGGCTATATGTACATATTAGGTAACAGGGGTTAGGGCTATATGTACATATCAGGTAACAGGGGTCTGGGCTATATGTACATATCAGTAACAGGGGTTGGGAGGATATATGTTACAAGTAACACAGAGAGGATGGGTATATGGTAACAGGCGTGAGGGCTATATGTACATATTAGGTAACAGGGGTTAGGGCTATATGTACATATCAGGTAACAGGGGTAAGGGATATATGTACATATCAGGTAACAGGGGTTAGGGCTATATGTACATATCAGGTAACAGGGGTTAGGGCTATATGTACATATCAGTAACAGGGGTTGGGAGGATATATGTTACAGGTAACACAGAGAGGATTGGTATATGGTAACAGGCGTGAGGGCTATATGTACATATTAGGTAACAGGGGTTAGGGCTATATGTACATATCAGGTAACAGAGGTGAGGGCTATATGTACATTTTAGGTAACAGGGGTGAGGGCTATATGTACATATCAGGTAACAGGGGTAAGGGCTCTATGTACATATCAGGTAACAGGGGTGGGGAATATATGTACATATCAGGTAACAGGGGTTAGGGCTATATGTACATATCAGGTAACAGGGGTTAGGGCTATATGTACATATCAGGTTACAGGGGTGAGGGCTCTATGTACATATAAGGTAACAGGGGTAAGGGCTCTATGTACATATTAGGTAACAGGGGTTAGGGCTATATGTACATATCAGGTAACAGAGGTGAGGGCTATATGTACATATCAGGTAACATGGGTGAATCAGGTAACAGGGGTGAGGGCTATATGTACATATCAGGTAACAGGGGTAAGGGCTATATGTACATATCAGGTAACAGGCGTGAGAGATATATGTACATATTAGGTAACAGGGGTAAGGGCTATATGTACATATCAGGTAACAGGGGTGAGGGATATATGTACATATCAGGTAACAGGGGTGAGGGGATATATGTACATATCAGGTAACAGGGGTGAGGGATATATGTACATATCAGGTAACAGGGGTGAGGGACATATGTACATATCAGGTAACAGGGGTAAGGGCTATATGTACATATCAGGTAACAGGGGTGAGGGCTATATGTACATATCAGGTAACGGGGGTGAGGGATATATGTACATATCAGGTAACAGGGGTGAGGGATATATGTACATATCAGGTAACAGGGGTGAGGGCTATATGTACATATCAGGTAACAGGGGTGAGGGCTATATGTACATATCAGGTAAAGCAAAGAGGGTATATGTACATATCAGGTAACGTGGAGAGGGGTATATGTACATATCTGGTAATGCGGAGAGGGTATATGTACATATCTGGTAATGCGGAGAGGGTATATGTACATATCAGGTAACGCAAAGAGGGTATATGTACATATCAGGTAACGCAAAGAGGGTATATGTACATATCAGGTACATTTAACGCGGAGAGGGTATATGTACATATCTGGTAATGCGGAGAGGGTATATGTACATATCAGGTAATGCAAAGAGGGTATATGTACATATCAGGTACATTTAACGCGGAGAGGGTATATGTAAATATCAGGTAACGTGGAGAGGGTATATGTACATATCAGGTAACATAAAGAGGGTATATGTACATATCAGGTACATGTAATGCGGAGAGGGTATATGTACATATCAGGTAACGTGGAGAGGGTATATGTACATATCAGGTATCGCGGTGAGGGTATATGTACATATCAGGTAACGTGGAGAGGGTATATGTACAGATCAGGTACATGTAACGCGGAGAGGTATATGTACATATCAGGTAACGTGGAGAGGGTATATGTACATATCAGGTAACGCAAAGAGGGTATATGTACATATCAGGTACATTTAACGCGGAGAGGGTATATGTAAATATCAGGTAACGTGGAGAGGGTATATGTACATATCAGGTAACAGAAAGAGGGTATATGTACATATCAGATACATGTAATGCGGAGAGGGTATATGTACATATCAGGTAACAGAAAGAGGGTATATGTACATATCAGATACATGTAACGCGGAGAGGGTATATGTACATATCTGGTAACACGGAGAGGGTATATGTACATATCAGGTAACGCAAAGAGGGTATATGTACATATCAGGTAACGCGGAGAGGGGTATATGTACATATCAGGTAACAGAAAGAGGGTATATGTACATATCAGATACATGTAACGCGGAGAGGGTATATGTACATATCTGGTAACATGGAGAGGGTATATGTACATATCAGGTAACGCAAAGAGGGTATATGTACATATCAGGTAACGCGGAGAGGGGTATATGTACATATCGGGTAACGCAAAGAGGGTATATGTACATATCAGGTACATTTAACGCGGAGAGGGTATATGTAAATATCAGGTAACGTGGAGAGGGTATATGTACATATCAGGTAACAGAAAGAGGGTATATGTACATATCAGGTACATGTAATGCGGAGAGGGTATATGTACATGTCAGGTAACGTGGAGAGGGTATATGTACATATCAGGTAAGACAAATGGGTATATGTACATATCAGGTAACGTGGAGAGGGTATATGTACATATCAGGTACATGTAACGCGGAGAGGGTATATGTACATATCAGGTAACGTGGAGAGGGTATATGTACATATCAGGTAACACAAAGAGGATATATGTACATATCAGGTACATGATACGCGGAGAGGGTATATGTACATATCAGGTAACGTGGAGAGGGTATATGTACATATCAGGTAACACAAATGGGTATATGTACATATCAGGTAACGTGGAGAGGGTATATGTACATATCAGGTAACGCGGAGAGGGGTATATGTACATATCAGGTGACGCAAAGAGGGTATATGTACATATAAGGTACATGTAACGCGGAGAGGGTATATGTACATATCAGGTAACGTGGAGAGGGTATATGTACATATAAGGTACATGTAACGCGGAGAGGGTATATGTACATATCAGGTACTCGATACGCGGAGAGGGTATATGTACATATCAGGTAACGTGGAGAGGGTATATGTACATATCAGGTAACACAAATGGGTATATGTACATATCAGGTAACGTGGAGAGGGTATATGGACATATCAGGTAACGCGGAGAGGGGTATATGTACATATAAGGTACATGTAACGCGGAGAGGGTATATGTACATATCATGTAACGTGGAGAGGGTATATGTACATATCAGGTAACACAAAGGGGTATATGTACATATCAGGTAACGTGGAGAGGGTATATGTACATATCAGGTAACGCGAAGAGGGTATATGTACATATCAGGTACATGTAACACGGAGAGGGTATATGTACATATCAGGTACATGTAACGCGGAGAGGGTATATGTACATATCAGGTAACGTGGAGAGGGTATATGTACATATCAGGTAACACAAAGAGGGTATATGTACATATCAGGTACATTTAACGCGGAGAGGGTATATGTAAATATCAGGTAACGTGGAGAGGGTATATGTACATATCAGGTAACAGAAAGAGGGTATATGTACATATCAGGTACATGTAATGCGGAGAGGGTATATGTACATGTCAGGTAACGTGGAGAGGGTATATGTACATATCAGGTAAGACAAATGGGTATATGTACATATCAGGTAACGTGGAGAGGGTATATGTACATATCAGGTACATGTAACGCGGAGAGGGTATATGTACATATCAGGTAACGTGGAGAGGGTATATGTACATATCAGGTAACACAAAGAGGATATATGTACATATCAGGTACATGATACGCGGAGAGGGTATATGTACATATCAGGTAACGTGGAGAGGGTATATGTACATATCAGGTAACACAAATGGGTATATGTACATATCAGGTAACGTGGAGAGGGTATATGTACATATCAGGTAACGCGGAGAGGGGTATATGTACATATCAGGTGACGCAAAGAGGGTATATGTACATATAAGGTACATGTAACGCGGAGAGGGTATATGTACATATCAGGTAACGTGGAGAGGGTATATGTACATATAAGGTACATGTAACGCGGAGAGGGTATATGTACATATCAGGTACTCGATACGCGGAGAGGGTATATGTACATATCAGGTAACGTGGAGAGGGTATATGTACATATCAGGTAACACAAATGGGTATATGTACATATCAGGTAACGTGGAGAGGGTATATGGACATATCAGGTAACGCGGAGAGGGGTATATGTACATATAAGGTACATGTAACGCGGAGAGGGTATATGTACATATCATGTAACGTGGAGAGGGTATATGTACATATCAGGTAACACAAAGGGGTATATGTACATATCAGGTAACGTGGAGAGGGTATATGTACATATCAGGTAACGCGAAGAGGGTATATGTACATATCAGGTACATGTAACACGGAGAGGGTATATGTACATATCAGGTACATGTAACGCGGAGAGGGTATATGTACATATCAGGTAACGTGGAGAGGGTATATGTACATATCAGGTAACACAAAGAGGGTATATGTACATATCAGGTACATGTAACGCGGAGAGGGTATATGTACATATCAGGTAACGTGGAGAGGGTATATGTACATATCAGGTAACACAAAGAGGGTATATGTACATATCAGGTACATGTAACGTGGAGAGGGTATATGTACATATCAGGTAACGTGGAGAGGGTATATGTACATATCAGGTAACACAAAGAGGGTATATGTACATATCAGGTACATGTAACGCGGAGAGGGTATATGTACATATCAGCTAACGTGGAGAGGGTATATGTACATATCAGGTAACACAAAGAGGGTATATGTACATATCAGGTACATGTAACGCGGAGAGGGTATATGTACATATCAGCTAACGTGGAGAGGGTATATGTACATATCAGGTAACACAAATGGGTATATGTACATATCAGGTAACGTTGAGAGGGTATATGTACATATCAGGTAACGCGGAGAGGGTATATGTACATATCTGGTAACGCAAAGAGGGAATATGTACATATCAGGTAACGTGGAGAGGGTATATGTACATATCAGGTAACGCGGAGAGGGGTATATGTACATATCTGGTAACGCAAAGAGGGAATATTTACATATCAGGTAACGTGGAGAGGGTATATGTACATATCAGGTAACGCGGAGAGGGGTATATGTACATATCAGGTAACGCGGAGAGGGTATATGTACATATCAGGTAACGCGGAGAGGGTATATGTACATATCAGGTAACGCGGAGAGGGGTTTATGTACATATCAGCTAACGCGGACAGGGGTATATGTACATATCAGGTATCGCGGAGAGGGGTATATGTTCATATCAGGTAACACAAAGAGGGTATATGTACATATCAGGTAACGCGGAGAGGGGTATATGTACATATCTGGTAACGCGGAGAGGGTATATGTACATATCTGGTAACACGGAGAGGGGTATATGTACATATCTGGTAACACGGAGAGGGGTATATGTACATATCTGATAACACGGAGAGTGGTATATGTACATATCAGGTAACACAAAGAGGGTATATGTACATATCTGGTAATGCGGAGAGGGGTATATGTACATATCTGGTAACACGGAGAGGGTATATGTACATATCTGGTAATGTGGAGAGGGGTATATGTACATATCTGGTAACACGGAGAGGGGTATATGTACATATCTGGTAATGCGGAGTGGGGTATATGTACATATCAGGTAACACGGAGAGGGGTATATGTACATATCAGGTAACACAAAGAGGGTATATGTACATATCTGGTAATGCGGAGAGGGGTATATGTACATATCTGGTAATGCGGAGAGGGGTATATGTACATATATGGTAACACGGAGAGGGGTGGGTATATGTACATATCTGGTAATGCGGAGAGAGGTATAATCAATATCTTGTAACACGGAGAGGGGTATATGTACATAACTGGTAATGCGGAGAGGGTATATGTACATATCTGGTAACACGGAGAGGGGTATATGTACATATCAGGTAATGCGGATGGTATAAGATTGAAGATTCAGCATTTTATTAACAAATTATGGACCCTCCTAGGGGTAGATAGTGACAATACACAACACAATGACATTAATTGAAGTGAAACACATACTACACAAATTAGTAAATTATAGCAATTACCAATTATTATTTTAAGGACAATTGGCAAGATGGAAAATCTGCACAATCCATATTCTATGAAACTGACAGATTAACAGAGAGAAAATCACATTTTTTCAATAAAGTGTTTGTATCTTCTATAGTCATAAGTACATATCAGGTAACGGGGATATATGTACATATCAGGTATAGTGGAGGGCGTACTGTACTGTCATTGCGGAGACCGCATCGGTGGGGAATGTTTACTTTGTCCACATTAAATTCCAGGTTGTATGGGATGCAGAAATATGAAAATAAAAATCATCTTATCCAAATATTTACACAGCCAATAATATCGATCCAAACACTTTCCCTAAAGCGCTCACATGATTTAATATGTTTTATAGTCGTCTGCTATTTAAAGACTTCGTAGACAAATAGTGTAACAACTCGAAATTTGGATTTTTATATATTATGTAGGATTGAAAACATTTTGGGAAAAAGAATAATTGCTACATGTACTTTTAAGCAATTTCTCTCATTCTCTTAAGCCCCCCCCCCCCCCTTTTCCAACCCCTTTCTTCCCTTTCTTAGAAATTACCCTCATTTGGTTCAAAGTCGTTAGCCTGACGTAACAGTCTCCAACGTTATGCCTGAATCTCCCAAAATCTCCCAGAAAATTTACTCACTTTTTCATGATACAGAAAGCTGTTCATGACTCAACTGCATATGTATATTGAAACAATCGCATGAAAAGTAGCCACGTAATGATCCCCGTTTCCAACAATAAAATGAATCTGCAGGAGACAATATTGAACATATTTTTAATCCTTTTCCACATACAGCAAATCTGCAGGAGACTTTGAAAACCCAGAAAAAACCAAAAAGCAGGTAACTGTACTAATAGTTAGCACCTCAGCAGGGTCCCTAATTAAACCCTGGCAGTGACCCCATATTCTTCACGGTGTATTATCTTCGCACATCTGTTTGGGTCAAGCTTATCAAATACAGGGCAGGGCATGATTACATTATAACCTTTATTCTATTAATCACAAGAAAGTCTAAGTGAAGTTAAAACCGATTATTTATTTCATTAGAATTCAAGCTTTTTTTTTCTTTACTGTGATGATTACTAAGTAATACAAGAATGAAGGAAAACATGCAAAAATTAATTTGTACTAAACTATTTCAACTATTTCTCTTTTTTGCAGACAGAAAAAGGTGCTATTTAATATCAGTTTCTGCTAGAGTAGTCAAAAATACAATGAAAATCTAAGTCTGCACATTTTACACAGAAACAGAAAGTATAATCAAACTGCCTGTAAAGTAACAATGATGCTGTCTTGGTTCAAAATTCCTTTCTTATTCTTTGGTGCTGTTTACAGATAGTACAATACAATACATTGAAAAAGAGCAATTTCTCTAATTTGACTTCAATGATTTCAACTCTTATTCAATAAATAAATTTTCATTTATATATATTTATAGGTTTATGCATAATTTTGTCTCAACAGTTGTTTGCTGCAGAACATATGTTGGGAAAGGGTTAAGAGTTGTTTGTTTGTTTGAATGTTTTTTATGCTGCTTTCAACAATATTTCCGTTATATCATTATACATTACAATAATTACCTGTCATATCTTTCTGCACACTGATGCAGCAGTGTTAATACTATCCAAATATTACTTTGCACCAAAGATAAAATTTAAAAAGTTTGATTTGAAAATATCTGCAGAAAATATGAAAACATTTTGAAATTGGAAGCATTTTTGTGTGAATGAAATACTGGTGTGAGAAAGTGATGCAGCGCATGGTTAAATGAACTGGCTGCTGTGATATATCTGAAATAATGTTGAAACCTATATCTGAAAGTGAGGGAGGTATCAAAATTCAATGCAATTATTGGAAAAAAAAATGCTTAATGGTATTTATTTGTTTTATTGGTGTTTTAAACCATTTTCAACATTATTTCAGTTATATCATGTTGACAGGTCACCTTTTCATGCTCCCTGGGTAAACAAACCAGTACTTGGCTAGGAAATGTGCCTTGCCAAAGGGCACTCTGCCTCCGTACCAAAATTGTATTCAGTTTCTCCATTAATAGTTTTATGTAAGCACTTACAGTCAAGGAAATATAAAGGTTTGCTTTCATGCTTCCCTGCTGTTTGTAAGTAATCAATCTGAAATTTAATTAAGTCAGAGATTCTCTCATTTGCTGAATTGGGTGGTAGCCATTTTCTCGGATCTGCCGTCTTAAACCTGACTTTGTGTTAGTAGCTTCTTTTTTGGCTATACTTAAGGCACGGACATCCTCATAAGAAATATTAGAACCCCTAAGTCTTTTGGGTGTGTATACATGTTTGTCTGTTTAGATAGTACCGTTCATCTTTAAAGACAAACTACATATTTCTAAAATCACTGTTCTGTTACACAAACTTGCAAATAGTATCATGTGACACTGCAACATATTTTGGTATGAAGTCATTCCCACCAATAGATAATATGATTTATTACATTTTTATTTGTTTGGCGCGTAGCTAAACAATATAGAGACGGCATTTCGAGCCCTGTTTCTTAAGTCAAAAGTTTTGATTATTAATACGCCCTGAATGTAGTTCCAATTACATGCGCTTATCTTTCAAATATACCACGATCTATACAAGAATTAATGTCTATTTTAAATAAGTGTTATAACTTCGTTCTGCAGTTACAAAAGAAATTGGAAATAAAATGAAACATTGTGTTTTAAAACATGAACGCGGAGAGATTTATAAATCTCAATGTGTGAACTGCTACAGGGAGAACTATTTCCGATTTAAGCTCTGGATACGGCATTTGAATTTTCAATCACGCATTGAAAATGCAGATAAAAACAGAATTGAAAATATTTTCTTTGTGTCTTGTCGGCCATATAAATATAGTATAAAGAATTAAAAAAACAAATATGTGCGTCATAAAATGCATTTAAAATGAGAGTAACACATTTGCAGAGAAATCTTGATCGTCGAATTCTATTTATACGAAAAAAAAACATGAATGGGTTTTTTCGCTTATAGGTAACAGGTGTGAGATTTTTTTTTTTTTTTTTTTTCAATAACCCATGAAGCTTTCTGAAATGAAACTGGAAAATCCATGGGGCCCGCCATTTTGGATATGTATAAAAAGCAGACGTAAAACACAGATTGAAAATTATTGTCGTCTTTTTAATCTTTTTTTCTTTTTTAATCGGTATTTTGGGTATGTATAAAATGAGCATAAAAACACGGATTGAAGATTATTGTCGTCTTTTTAATATTTTTTTTTAAAATCGGTATTTAAGATCATTAAAGTGCTGTGTTATGTGGGAATTAACATTTGTACGAAAAGTTAAAAATAAATGGAAATCTGTAAGAAATATGTTTTCCCGTTGGTCAAAAAAAACAACCGACAGCATTAGCCTTCTACGCCCGAAACTAAATTTTGTGTATCGTAGCCAAAGAAGGACGTGACGTCATTTCCGTTACACTTCATCGACGTCGTTTCCCGCAAAAAAATGGTATCAATATGAAAGACCCCAACTTCCTATACATGAGCTATTGACTCACTCATTCAAAGTATAATTAGTTATCAAACATTGTGGCAAAAGGATAACTTCCTCATAAGGAGCAATTGTTCTTGTGGCGGCAATCTTTTCCTAATTCGTCTGTTGCATAGGCCTCAGAAACCCTCTCTAATAGGGAAAGGGTTTAGCAGAAATGTGACCCCTTACATAATTTGTTCCAGTCATATTGACTGGTTGAAAAAGGCAGTCGCCTGGTGGCATCATAAAAGGCTGATCTATTTGCTTCTTTACCATAATGCAGGTGATCGATTAAGGATCATCTTGGCCCTCATGTTTTAACCTCGTTCATTATAAATGTATTCCGTGATTTTCTGAAAGTCTTTACTTTATTATTTTCTGTTCGTAATAATAGACGACAGCAATACGAATTACAAATATGTTTTGATAATGCAAGAAACATGACATTAACATTATTATTGTCTAGTCAATTACTTATAAATCCTTTTTCATGGCCAAAGTATGCTCTTAAATTTTTGTTTATAATTATCTTGCGTTTTTTCGTAAATAGGTAGCACCTATAGATATATTAAATACAACGGTATGGGGGGAGGGTCTAAAGTGCAGACGCGATCTGCGGACAAATACATTATAGAGGGGAAATGCGGACAAATACAATATAGAGGGAAAATGCGAACGCTATAGAATATAGAGCAAATCTGCGGACGCTATGATTTGTTGTAAAAAATGTTTAATTAAAGATGGGCAAATGTGTATAATTTGTTACATATCCGGGGTTTTCTTTGTAAATATATAATGTGTTTGATTGCTTTAATCAGTGATATGGATTAAACCAAAGATCGAGAGCATGCTGAAATGGAATCTCTTTGTAAAGTGTTTTAACGACTTTTCTCTTTATATCATATCTATAGATATCAATAACGAGGATTGATGGATTGATTTTCCGACAAGTAAATGTCTTTTGACGCATCTGCAGCGGACGAAATTTGAAAACATTGCAAGAATAGAATAGGTTGCTAGTAACTAGCCATAGGTTTTGCTTCAATTATATCCTCTCCTTTACAATCGATTGAAGGGTCATGGGTTCTAGTTATTGTTTGGCCTCTTCATTTTCTACTTTGTAACTTTCAACAGTTTTCCATGTGCCATACTACGAGGCAAATTATCCATGCAACATTCTATTTTGTAGAGTACTTGGAAGGGGCAGAAAACTTTAAATAACAAATAAACAATAAGTATATATATATATATATACAACACTTTTAATCTTAATTTGTTTCTAGTAATTATATATATATATATATATATACCGCAATAATACTAATCTATAACAAATGCGTTAAATGGTTTTTTCTTGCTGTGTAAACAGTAAAAAGCAACATATATTGAAAACATTGTGGAAAAAGGAGAATTTGCTTATTTAAACAATTTTTTAATTCCCATAACCTTTCTTATAAACCAAATTTGTATTTGAAGGCTGTTATAAGTAAAAAACTTGAATGTTGACAATTTAATCACATATCATATCATTATAATAGCCAAATAATTAACAAAAGTTACAATTAAAGTCCGCATCTGTTGTCGAAATATCCACAGGTGCATTAACACAAGATTTGTGAAACCAATTTGTGCATATATCACATTGTACCATGACGGTATCGACACATCCCGGCAAGTTACAAATACATATATGTATATGATAGGTTTATTGGGAAAAGGGGTTACATTTATAATTTGTTTATAACACCCGGGAAATACTTTTTGTATTATGGAAATACATGATATAAACTACGATAATATTTTAAACAAGAACTATCTTTCTAAAAGATTGTTGGCGCAATTTTGAGTATATGAAAGCGAGTGGTAGCTACATTTTATAGTAAAAAGTCCGAAGGCGCTAAATGTCACAGAGTAAGAAAAAATGTGCACTCAATGTGCACCCTGACCGGGACACAAACTCATGGCCCTGCGAGTACAGAAATGTAGGGGAGAATGCCCTCTTAACTGAGCTAACCGGCCGCTTACATATTTTCACTCAAATTTTGATTAAATCCGTACCATAATAAGTAGGATAAAAAATTAACTTGAATAAGATTAACAAACAATTCCTTGTAACATTCCAGAGTAAGAAATACATTTACAGTAAAAAAAAAAAGGTTAATATATAGGGAGCAGTGTATGCAATATTGATATATAAATATTAAATTGATATTTTGAAATGTCACCACATCATGGTACCGAATAACATTTAATAAAAACAATAATGGTCATTATAGATTACATTCAACTTTTATATTGTCAAAGATTAAATTCATCCATAAAGAAAAGAAACAAATTATGAACAAAAATAAAAGTTATCTTTCCTTTCTTCAATGTTTGTACATGTAACTTTTTAAAATTAAAAAATATTATTGCAATCACAAAAACTGTATTCACTACTGGCATGTATTTATTTTTGCACTGTGCATCTTCAGCATTCAGAAATTGATATAACAGCAATCAAACAATAAACGGCATGTTCTAAAACCTGGCCTGGCCTGGCCTGGCCTGTTGACTCAGCATTTTGTGTCGGGCCAGGCCAGGCCATATTTTATACATATTGAGAGTACAAGTTATGAATATACTGGAACACAATGATAGACCTTTATTTAGAAATTAAACTGCATGTTTAATATAATGATTTTTTTTCTGAGTTTTATTTAGCCTGGCCCGACACAAAATGCTGAGTCAACAGGCCAGGCCAGGCCGGGCCAGGCCAGGCCAGGTTTTAGAACATGCCAAAAAGAATGTAGTTTAATTGAATAATAATCGGATAAATTTATATTTAAGTGCACAGATCTGGGTTCACGAATCGATTCTTAAAACCAATGTGTTCAGACTCCATATACATACATATATATTTTTTATTTGTGATGATATTTATGTTCTGTCTTTACTTCATGTTCAACTAAATGAACCGTAAGATGGAATTTCTAAAATAAAGACTAAACATAAAAATCATCACAAATAAAAAATATATATGTATGTATATGGAGTCTGAAAACATTGATTTTAAGAATCGATTCGTGAACCCAGATATGTGCACTTAAACATAAATTTATCCGATTATTATTAAATTAAACTACAATTTTATTTATTTAAATAAAACTCAGAACAAAAATCATTATATTGATTGTGCAACTTAATATCTAAATAAAGGTCTATCATTGTGTTCCAGTATATTCAGAGCTTGTACTCTCAATATGTATACAATTTGGCCTGGCCTGGCCTGGCCCGGCCTTGCCCGACACAAAATGCTGAGTCAGCAGGCCATGCCAGGCCAGGTTTTAGAACATGCCACAATAAACAGAGTCTGCAAAGTCTGGTGGTCAGCGTTTATGTAATTTATGGCTCCCTTGCTGTGCCTTAGTGGTCCTAATTGACCTGTGGCATCTAGTAATGACTTGATAATTTAACAGACATCATTCGTATAACTGTAACAGTATTCTCAATGTTGAGAGGTTTTCTTGGAGTTGTGGCCATCATTAGCAGTTCACCTTTGGCCACAATGTTTTCGAAAGTCGTCTGCTGATATTGCGTCAACATGCGTCTGCAGGTGGGAAAAGGTTAAAACATGGGGGGCCTCTATGAATGAAAGTTAGATAATAGAAAAGAGAAGAAAACATTGTTGGAAAACAGCAAATTACTCCATTGAGTAATTTCTCTTTTTTTCACAATGTTTGGACACTGCACCTGCTGGAAACGTATTAAAATGTGTCTGCATTTGGGAAAGGGGGTTAAGCAATTAATTTCACATTTTTCTACAATGTTTCACATTGAGTATTTAGAATAAATGAGGTATAACATTTGAGTAAAACATATTTTTAAAATCAATATATGTGTATTTATATACATCTATGTACGTACTGTAGATTGTTTAACCTTAAGAATGACAACATCCAACATTATAACTAATAAGCATATAAGAAATCCCCCCCCCCCTCTCTCTCTCTCTCTCTCTCTCTCTCTCTCTCTCTCCCTCTCTCTCTCTCACATATCACAATAGTTGACAGTATACTGTTTTCTCTACAATGCAAATACAGTTTACATACAAGTATAATTGAGCCTAAAATCAACAAAAAAGATTAATGTGCTTGTCTATATCATATGCACTATATGCAAGAGGCTTTTTGAATGCTTCTTTGACTTATTGGCAATCAGTGCAGACCCAGTTCAGATAGCATGGACGTATAGGCAGGTTTGGATCTATATTAGTGGAAAATGCTGGCTGGTCTGGATCTATGTTATTCTTCCTGAAGCACCGCTCATTTTTTTTTGTAACCGGATGACAGTATCCCCATTTGGCAAGTAAAACATACAACAATGCAACATAACACGTTACTGGATGATTTCTAGGAATTTTAAAAGTGTTCATAGCGTTTCAATATCATACTGCAATGGGATAAATGCCAATTGAATACCATTGTATGGAGACCCTTTTGGATTGTGTTGGACAATTGCCCCCCCCCCCCCCCCCCCCCCCCCCAAATCACTGTTTTTTTTGCAGAAGACTGATGATAAACCGTCGTTCCATCAATAATACATTATCATTCATCGTCGTTCCATCAATAATACATGATCATTCATCGTCGTTCCATCAATAATACATTATCATTCATCGTCGTTCCATCAATAATACATGATCATTCATCGTCGTTCCATCAATAATACATGATCATTCACCGTCGTTCCATCAATAATACATTATCATTCATCGTCGTTCCATCAATAATACATTATCATTCATCGTCGTTCCATCAATAATACATGATCATTCATCGTCGTTCCATCAATAATACATTATCATTCATCGTCGTTCCATCAATAATACATGATCATTCATCGTCGTTCCATCAATAATACATGATCATTCACCGTCGTTCCATCAATAATACATTCACCGTCGTTCCATCAAGAATACATGATCATGATAAACCGTCGTTCCATCAATAATACATGATCATTCATCGTCGTTCCATCAATAATACATGATCATTCATCGTCGTTCCATCAATAATACATTATCATTCATCGTCGTTCCATCAATAATACATGATCATTCACCGTCGTTCCAGCAATAAAACATGATCATTCACCGTCGTTCCATCAATAATACATGATCATTCACCGTCGTTCCATCAATAATACATGATCATGATAAACCGTCGTTCCAGCAATAATACATGATCATTCATCGTCGTTCCATCAATAATACATGATCATTCACCGTCGTTCCATCAATAATACATGATCATGATAAACCGTCGTTCCATCAATAATAAATGATCATTCATCGTCGTTCCATCACTAATACATGATCATTCACCGTCATTCCATCAATAATACAGTCACCGTCGTTCCATCAATAAAACATTCACCGTCGTTCCATCAATAATACATGATCATGATAAACCGTCCTTCCATCAATAATACATGATCATTCACCGTCGTTCCATCAATAATACATGATCATTCACCGTCGTTCCATCAATAATACATTCACCGTCGTTCCATCAATAATACATGATCATGATAAACCGTCGTTCCATCAATAATACATGATCATGATAAACCGTCGTTCCATCAATAATACATGATCATTCATCGTCGTTCCATCAATAATACATTATCATTCATCGTCGTTCCATCAATAATACATGATCATTCATCGTCGTTCCATCAATAATACATGATCATTCATCGTCGTTCCATCAATAATACATGATCATTCACCGTCGTTCCATCAATAATACATTATCATTCATCGTCGTTCCATCAATAATACATTATCATTCATCGTCGTTCCATCAATAATACATTATCATTCACCGTCGTTCCATCAATAATACATGATCATTCACCGTCGTTCCATCAATAATACATGATCATTCACCGTCGTTCCATCAATAATACGTGATCATTCATCGTCGTTCCATCAATAATACATTCACCGTCGTTCCATCAATAATACATGATCATGATAAACCGTCGTTCCATCAATAATACATGATCATTCACCGTCGTTCCATCAATAATACATGATCATGATAAACCGTCGTTCCATCAATAATATATGATCATTCACCGTCGTTCCATCAATAATACATGATCATGATAAACCGTCGTTCAATCAATAATACATGATCATGAATCCGGTTTAATACCCCCTATTTATTGCGAGTTGAAAGTTTGAAACCTCTTTTTCCCTAAGCTACTTCGACATTTATTTGAACATAAATTTAGGTCTACTTGTCAATGTGTAAGACAAGATAGTGAAACCCTACAAGCTCTTTCTTTTATAACATTGAGTTTTGGTTCCCTTTGACCATAGCTGAATTAGTGAATCATATTCACTATATTGAACGGCGTCATAGGTTATTGACCCTGTACTGTGAAATCATCGTTTGACCGAGTTCTTGGGTTGCTCGGCAACCTTTTTATTGCATACTTTCATATTGTAAACTATTTTGTATACTGTTTAACACGATCGACAGCTTCTTTTGTTTATCCTTAACATGTATTACAAAAAAAAAAAAAAATACATATATATTCACAAGTACAAATATTGCCGCAAAATAAGGACGCATATTGAACAATGTGCAGTAGAAGACTTTTTAAAACATTGTGGCAAAAGGAGAAATTTCTCATTTCTTATTTTGCTGCAATGGTTTCAATTCAACTATATCAATTTATAGATTTTAAGCCGTCTGTGACGTCTGTTGTCGAGTTAATTAATACATGTAGTACATAAATTATAGGAGTTGATGAGCTAGTAAAGAACAGAGATACATTTAAGAAAATCGGGAGCCAAGTAAACATAATCATAATTTGGCATTGCTATTTTCTACGATGTTATGAATGGTCTTCAATAGGAGACGGACAGACAGGCATAATTAATCAGAATAGATCACCCTGAGCCTCCGTTTAGGTGATTTCAAAGATAACCCCACTCTATAGCACGTGAACACATCATGGACAGTTTATGTGTAGGGAAAGTGTACTTTTATAATAAATTTCAAAACATTGTGAAAAATGGAGAAATTGCTCATCAAGAGCCATTTCTTCTTTTGCTTCAATGTTTTCAACACTCGTCTGCTCTGCTGCAAATACGCCCTACATGTGGGAGAAAGAGAGTTAACTTATTATTCATCGTAGCATTTCAAGAATTACATATGTAGGCAAGAGAAGGTAAACACGGACACGGACTCGGACACGGACATGTGTAAGTACCACGAACATGTGTAAGTACCACGTACATGTGTAAGTACCACGGACATGTGTAAGTACCACGGACATGTGTAAGTACCACGAACATGTGTAAGTACCAAGGACATGTGTAAGTACCACGGACATGTGTAAGTACCACGGACATGTGACTTACACACGGACACGTGTAAGTACCACGGACATGTGTAAGTACCACGGACATGTGTAAGTACCACGGACATGTGACTTACACACGAACATGTGTTAGTACCACGGACATGTGACTTACACACGTAAGTACCACGAACATGTGTAAGTACCAAGGACATGTGTAAGTACCACGGACATGTGTAAGTACCACGGACATGTGACTTACACACGGACACGTGTAAGTACCAAGGACATGTGTAAGTACCACGGACATGTGTAAGTACCACGGACATGTGACTTACACACGAACATGTGTTAGTACCACGGACATGTGACTTACACACGTAAGTACCACGGACATGTGTAAATACCACGGACATGTTTAAGTACCACGGACATGTGTAAGTACCACGAACATGTGTAAGTACCACGGACATGTGTAAGTACCACGGACATGTGTAAATACCACGGACATGTTTAAGTACCACGGACATGTGTAAGTACCACGAACATGTGTAAGTACCACGGACATGTGTAAGTACCACGGACATGTGTAAGTACCACGAACATGTGTAAGTACCAAGGACATGTGTAAGTACCACGAACATGTGTAAGTACCACGGACATGTGTAAGTACCACGAACATGTGTAAGTACCACGGACGTGTGTAAGTACCACGGACGTGTGTAAGTACCAAGGACATACCACGGACATGTGTAAGTACCACGGACATGTGACTTACACACGGACATGTGTAAGTACCACGGACATGTGTAAGTACCACGGACATGTGACTTACACACGGACATGTGACTTACACACGAACATGTGTAAGTACCACGAACATGTGTAAGTACCACGGACATGTGTAAGTACCACGGACATGTGACTTACACACGGACATGTGTAAGTACCACGGACATGTGTAAGTACCAAGGACATGTGTAAGAACCACGGACATGCGTAAGTACCACGGTCATGTGTAAGTACCACGAACATGTGTAAGTACCAAGGACATGTGTAAGTACCACGGACATGTGTAAGTACCACGGACATGTGTAAGTACCACGGACATGTGTAAGTACCACGGACATGTGTAAGTACCACGAACATGTGTAAGTACCAAGGACATGTGTAAGTACCACGGACATGTGTAAGTACCACGGACATGTGTAAATACCACGAACATGTGTAAGTACCACGAACATGTGTAAGTACCACGGACATGTGTAAGTACCAAGGACATGTGTAAGTACCAAGGACATGTGTAAGTACCACGGAAATGTGTAAGTTGTACCACGAACATGTGTAAGTACCACGGACATGTGTAAGTACCACGGACATGTGTAAGTACCAAGGACAACAAAGGACTTACCACGAACATGTGTAAGTACCACGGACATGTGTAAGTACCACGAACATGTGTAAGTACCACGAACATGTGTAAGTACCACGAACATGTGTAAGTACCACGGACATGTGTAAGTACCACGAACATGTGTAAGTACCACGAACATGTGTAAGTACCAAGGACATGTGTAAGTACCACGAACATGTGTAAGTACCACGGACATGTGTAAGTACCACGAACATGTGTAAGTACCACGGACGTGTGTAAGTACCACGGACGTGTGTAAGTACCAAGGACATACCACGGACATGTGTAAGTACCACGGACATGTGACTTACACACGGACATGTGTAAGTACCACGGACATGTGTAAGTACCACGGACATGTGACTTACACACGGACATGTGACTTACACACGAACATGTGTAAGTACCACGAACATGTGTAAGTACCACGGACATGTGTAAGTACCACGGACATGTGACTTACACACGGACATGTGTAAGTACCACGGACATGTGTAAGTACCAAGGACATGTGTAAGAACCACGGACATGCGTAAGTACCACGGTCATGTGTAAGTACCACGGACATGTGTAAGTACCACGAACATGTGTAAGTACCAAGGACATGTGTAAGTACCACGGACATGTGTAAGTACCACGGACATGTGTAAGTACCACGGACATGTGTAAGTACCACGAACATGTGTAAGTACCAAGGACATGTGTAAGTACCACGGACATGTGTAAGTACCACGGACATGTGTAAATACCACGAACATGTGTAAGTACCACGAACATGTGTAAGTACCACGGACATGTGTAAGTACCAAGGACATGTGTAAGTACCAAGGACATGTGTAAGTACCACGGAAATGTGTAAGTTGTACCACGAACATGTGTAAGTACCACGTACATGTGTAAGTACCACGGACATGTGTAAGTACCAAGGACAACAAAGGACTTACCACGAACATGTGTAAGTACCACGGACATGTGTAAGTACCACGAACATGTGTAAGTACCACGAACATGTGTAAGTACCACGAACATGTGTAAGTACCACGGACATGTGTAAGTACCACGAACATGTGTAAGTACCACGAACATGTGTAAGTACCAAGGACATGTGTAAGTACCAAGGACATGTGTAAGTACCACGAACATGTGTAAGTACCACGGATATGTGTAAGTACCACGGACATGTGTAAGTACCACGAACATGTGTAAGTACCACGAACATGTGTAAGTACCAAGGACATGTGTAAGTACCAAGGACATGTGTAATTACCACGAACATGTGTAAGTACCACGGACATGTGTAAGTACCAAGAACATGTGTAAGTACCACGAATATGTGTAAGTACCAAGGACATGTGTAAGTACCACGAACATGTGTAAGTACCACGAACATGTGTAAGTACCAAGAACATGTGTAAGTACCACGAACATGTGTAAGTACCAAGGACATGTGTAAGTACCACGAACATGTGTAAGTACCACGAACATGTGTAAGTACCAAGGACATGTGTAAGTACCACGGACATGTGTAAGTACCACGGACATGTGTAAGTACCACGGACATGTGTAAGTACCACGGACATGTGTAAGTACCAAGGACATGTGTAAGTACCATGGACATGTGTAAGTACCAAGGACATGTGTAAGTACCAAGGACATGTGTAAGTACCACGGACATGTGTAAGTACCAAGGACATGTAATTTCTGTTCAATTTAGTTCAATGATTTAACTTTCATGTATTGGTCTACCAGATGCGTTGAAAGTCGTCTGCTGCAGAATTGTTGCATGTGGAAAAGGGCTAATTAACTTCTTGGGAGTTATTATCTGTAAACGTTACACACCGTAACATGGTAAGTAATGTAATGTAAAATGTATTGGAAACATGGTTGTGAGCATAAGTGTGGTTCCTGTTCATTTTTGTGCCGCGTAAGGAACAAATGCGTACATCACCTTCCGTTTCCGTATCACATACACATAGTGTGGCATGTAAACAATGAGGCTACACTTCTGGCTTTTCCTCTAAAGTTGCAATATAGATATCTGCTACGGACACTGATAACTATGCATATGTACAGGTTCGCCTGAGTGTGTTCACTGTTCGCACAGCCAACACAACGGCAATCTGACGCGGCTCACAAACTGCGGTGAACTGGAGGTTAATGCGATTAGCACGGACTCATTTACTACTCGATCTAGTACTTATGATTCCCGAAGGTGCGAGCCAGCATGCGTCTAACACTAATCAATCAAGGGAAACAAATGTTAGAACATCTCTATAGTATCACGTTCACGTCACACGAAAACCAACCTTCCGGTGTTGAATAACCATTTCAAATTCTATACTCAGAAATAACGGTATAAAATGACACTTCGTGATGTCGATATCAATGAATGTCAAAACAGTTCGTTTGATTATTGGGACTCTGCGATTACGATTGAGTAAATCAGACGCGCCATCGGAAAGCTGATTAAAAATAAATCATGTTCTTCGGACAGTATCATTTATGAGTATTTTATCGAAGGCATCGATGTATTGGATAAGCCTTTATTTTATATTGTTCAATTTTATATTAGAAAAATAATCTTTTCCCAGTTCATGGTCTGAAGGATTTATCATCCCAGTATGTAAGAAAGGTGATAGTTCAGATACCAACAACTACAGAGGTATAACATTAATCAGCTGTTTTGCCAAGCTATTCACTTGTATTCTAAATGACAGACTTAAACGATGGGTCGAAGAGAATGATATTATAACGGATGCACAATTTGGATTTAAATCAAACTTCAGTACTACAGATGCAATATGTTTTACTTAATTCGTTTATCGAAAAACAGCTAAGAGAAAAGGGTAGTTTATATTGCTGTTTTATTTAGGAAATAGATCTCATTTTGAGTGATATACCGGCTCGTATATCACGATTGGGAGTTCAGGTGTGTAGTAATTAATCACGAAGGCCGAATGGCCTGAGTGATTAATTTATACACACCTGAACGACACATCGTGATATACGAGCCGGTATATCACTCAAAATGAGATCTATTTCAATTCTAGCACTTTTTTATAACTTAAAGGGATACAAATTAAGGGTGAACTATGTTTTGACATGACGTTGTTTTCCTTGATTAAATAACATGTAGGCTATTCTATCTTTACTCCCCATTGTATTTGTTTTGGAAATTTTCGATTCTTTCAACTAACAAAACATTTTGAAATCAGTTATATTAACAGTCTATGAACATTTTATTTTTATTATAACTTTTTCAATTGTTCTTAAACTCATCATGGGCAATTTGTTACTGTCTCATTCTAACACAACGTTTTCGACCGCGCCAAAAATGTTGGTAAAACACGTGAATGACGTCATTTAAAACAATAACGTCACCGTTACAATTCAAATTTCCAAACGGCATTTACAACAAAAGCTCGTGTCTTCATTCATAAATGTCAAGCCCAACGTAGTAACGCATGCGCTCTGAGAAATGTTGTATGAAAAATACGCGGGAGGGAATTTCAACAGCCAAAAATAGTTCCGGAAATTTAGAGTGATATAGGTCACGCTCAAATCCTTCTTTGTGTATAGAAGAGAAATTGTCAATAGTGTTAGAATGATTTGTAGACATGTTTTGATAGTATATATCGCGATGGGTTATGGGTAAAACTTATTAAAAACGGTATTAATGGTAAACTCTTCCAATTAGTTAGGTCTATATATTCCGAGGTTAAGTTAAGCGTTAAACATATGCATAAGTTCTCGGATATCTACGACTGTCAAGTGGGTTATATTGTCACCGAGTGTGTTCTCTCTCTTCATTAAATAAGAAACATATTTACAACATAATTTGGTAGAAGGGTTTAACTTCGAACAACTAACTATACATTTACTTTGATTTGCTGATGATTCTTTATTGATTGCCGAGTCTTCAGAAGGGCTTCAAAAGATGATGGATTCTTTCAAATCATACTGCGATAAATGGTAACTCACTGTTAATGTCGAGAAGACAAAGGTAGTTGTATCTCAAAAAAGGGTAGACATAATAGAAATTTAGTATTCAAATACAATGAAAATGTTGTAGAGTCAGTCGACAATTTTAACTACGTCGGTGTTGTTTTAACAAAGAGTGGGTCATTTATTAATGCCACGAAAACATTATCGTTTAAGGTCATGAGTGCTTTCAGCGCATTAATGGCAATTACCAAGCAAAGGCATGTTCTAAAACCTGGCCTGGCTTGGCCCGGCCTGGCCTGGCCCGGGCTGGCCTGCTGATTCAGCATTTTGTGTCGGGCCAGGCCGGGCCAGGCCGGGCCAGGCCAGATTTTATACATATTGAGAGTACAAGCTCTAAATATACTGGAACACAATGATAGACATGTATTTAGAAATTAAACTGCATGTTTAATATCATGATTTTTTTCTGAGTTTTATTTAGATAAAAAAAGTGTAGTTTAATTGAATAATAATCGAATAAATTTATATTTAAGTTCACATATCTGGGTTTAAAGAAATATGTAGACCAAGATCAAATTACGTGGAGACGAAAGCTGATCTGGATTTGTACTGCTCGCAGAGTCCTTAAGGTCGGTGTTCGCTCTAGGTGGTCAACAAGGTATTGACTGAAAACTAATAAATGTACGAAATATGTAGACCAAGATCAAATTACGCGGAGACAAAAGCTGATCTGTACGTACGCCTTAACGCAAGTCTTAACCCTTTCCCACTTACAACAAATCTGCAACAAACGACTTTAAAATGTCTTGCATAACAATAAAACATCTCTATTAAAATAGGTATAATTACTAAACAAAGTTGAAAACATTGTGGCAAAAGGAGAAACTGCTTGTTTTTAGCAATTTCTCCTTATGCCACAATGTTTTAAAACATCGTCTGCTGCAGAGGGAAAGGGTCTATATCAAGGGTTTGGCGTGAAACAGTTGTAACTAAAAACCTATTTTGAAGACCCTGGTTTAAGGGCAATTTTGACCCCTTTGTAAACAATGCAAATTTAGGTGCCATTTGCTCAGAACGAACAATGGCACCTAAATTTGCATTGTTTACCAAGAAAAATTATTCAACGCTTATCAAGACTTTATGGCGAGGTGATTAAACTTGGTAAAACATTACAAATTTTAGTTACAACCGTTTCACGCCAAACCCTCGATATATGGGAAAGGGTTTGCCTCATTACTGTCCAGGTTTGATGAACATTGATGATAATGATTTAAAACCATCTATGATCGTGTTAACAACCTCAAATATGGTTATGTTTGGGCATAATACCTCTCTGGCTCGTTTTCTAATAAGATCATCTCGCATATATAGCTGATAACATATTTTGTTTACAAATGTGTCCTCCGTATTTTATGCGGATGAAATAATTGAAATAGTATTTTCAATATACATTACTCTCGACTGATACAGATAAGGGATTTATCTAAGTAATGATCATGAAATTCAATTACATAATTAATTAATTTACTTATACAAAAGTCATGTTTTCAATTGAACATTGCATGTAGTTTTGAACTACTTCATGTTCAACTAAATGAACCGTAAGATGGAATGTCTACATCTAAAAAAAGGCAAAACATAAAAATCATCACAAATAAAAGATATATTATATATGTATGTTTTTCTTGAGTCTGAACACATTGATTATAATAATCAATTTGTAAACCCAGATCTGTGCACTTAAATATAAATTTATCCGATTATTATTCAATAGAACTACAATTGTTTTTATCTAAATTTAAACTCAGAAAAAAAATCATTATATTAAACATGCAGTTTAATTTCTAAATAAATGTCTATCATTGTGTTCTAGTATATTCGGAGCTTGTACTCTCAATATGTATAAAATCTGGCCTGGCCTGGCCTGGCCCGTCCTGGCCCGACACAAATGCTGAGTCAGTAGGCCAGGCCAGGCCAGGTTTTAGAATATGCCATTACCAAAGGGAAATAAATCCCTGTGAACATTTTACTGTTCAATCTGTTCGACTCTTTTGTTAAACCAATTCTAAGATGTACGGTTATGAAGTATGGTCTTTCACGAATACGGATAAGAAAGTTTTTAAAATGGCTTTTAAACCTGAAACTTACTGCAAGTAATCCGGCTTTATACGGTGATATTGGCCGATACCAACTTCGTATTAATATGCAAATCAGAACTATAAACTATTTTTTGCGACATCACTCTTATAAATCAAATAAATGCATTTTGTCTACAATGCATTACTATATGAAAGAAGACAGATGGAGAAATGGATTGCACTGAACGCTCATAGCTTTTGTTTAGGTTCTTTGCAATAAATTAGGGTTTACAGTGTTTGATGCGGCCTAACAGTGACTTCTATCATTGATTAGGGTTTATAGTGTTTGCTCGGCACATCTAGTGACTTCTATCATTGATTAGGGTTTATAGTGTTTGCTCGGCACATCTAGTGACTTCTATCATTGATTAGGGTTTATAGTGTTTGCTCGGCACATCTAGTGACTTCTATCATTGATTAGGGTTTATAGTGTTTGCTCGGCACATCTAGTGACTACTATCATTGATTAGGGTTTATAGTGTTTGCTCGGCACATCTAGTGACTTCTATCATTGATTGTTGACATTTGATTAAAAAGTATTTCATTTAATTGTCATACAATATATATTGTCTACCCGTCGGACCGTTTTCTGTTTCTGGGTATGTCACTATGTGTATTTTATTCACCATTCTATTCATTTAATCGTTTTTTAATTCTGTGTATGTCCCTATGGGCATTTTAGACACAAGTCTCCCCGTCTGTTGGTTTTCTGTTCATGTGTTCAACAGTTTACCTATATTTAATTTTTCTGATTATGTGTATGTTTTTTTGTATATTTTGTCCCCCCCCCCCCCTTTAATCCCCCCCCTATATGTTCCAGGAATAAGTAACAATATGCGGAAGTATTCTCACTTTTCAACCTAAATGTATAAAATATGATAACAATGTTATGTATATGTATGTTATGTATATGTATGACATGTCATTTTCTGTTATGTATGTATATTTATATGTATGTTTTATGTGACTATGAGCTTGTATGCTTAATGTCAATTAAGATTTCTGTTCTGTTGTGTTCACCAGTCTACCTATCTGTTCTTTCATTGTTTATGTGAATGTTTGTTTGAATATATTTGAGTCAATTTTAGTTATCAAAACCATGTGTGAAATGAAAGGGCATGTATAGAGGCACGTTATGACTCCACAGTATCCCGAGTGAACTGATGTTTACCTGTTTCTTCGGTATTAGCCCTTATCCCATTACATTTCAAAACCTTGAGTTTTGACAAGTCCTTGAATATAAATAGATAGATCAATTGTATTGCCTAAAACTATACATAAGTTATCGTCATACAGCATAAGTTTGTAGGAAATCCATTTCACGCACTCGCGTATAAACCTGATTACTCGGGTTCAACACAATGTTACATTATTATTAAAGTAATATTTTAAGTACATATATATAAGCTTGAATATGACTTTTAACCAATTATAACATACTATAACATTACTAAACTAATATAATGTAGATGATAGTAACCATATTTCAATTTCTCTGTAAATCTTAATAGACTGGATTGTTTATAAAAAACACGCGTGTGTATGTGTATGTTTGATTGGATTGTTTATAAAAAACACGCGTGTGTATGTTTGCCTGGATTGTTTATTAAACATGCGTGTGTATGTGTATGTTTGACTGGATTGTTTATTAAACGCGCGTGTGTATGTGTATGTGTATGTTTGACTGGATTGTTTATTAAACACCCGTGTGTATGTGTATGTTTGACTGGATTGTTTATTAAACACGCGTGTGTATGTGTATGTTTGACTGGATTGTTTATTAAACGCGCGTGTGTATGTGTATGTGTATGTTTGACTGGATTGTTTATTAAACACGCATGTGTATGTGTATGTTTGACTGGATTGTTTATTAAACACGCGTGTGTATGTGTATGTTGGACTGGATTTTTTATTAAGCACGCGTGTGTATGTTTGACTGGATTGTTTATTAGACACGCGTGTGTATGTGTATGTTTGACTGGATTGTTTATTAAACACGCGTGTGTATGTTTGACTGGATTGTTTATTAGACACGCGTGTGCATGTGTATGTTTGACTGGATTGTTTATTAGACACGCGTGTGTATGTGTATGTTTGACTGGATTGTTTATTAAACACACGTGTGTATGTTTAACTGGATTGTTAATTAAACACGCATATGTATGTTTGACTGGATAGTTTATTAAACACCCGTGTGTATGTGTATGTTTGACTGGATTGTTTATTAAACACGCGTGTGTATGTTTAACTGGATTGTTTTATTAAACACGCGTGTGTATGTGTATGTTTGATTGCATTGTTTATTAAACACGCGTGTGTATGTGTATGTTTGACTGGATTGTTTATTAAACACGCGTGTGTATGTGTATGTTGGACTGGATTGTTTATTAGACACGCGTGTGTATGTGTATGTTGGACTGGATTGTTTATTAAACACGCGTGTGTATGTGTATGTTTGACTGGATTGTTTATTAAACACGCGTGTGTATGTTGGACTGGATTGTTTATTAGACACGCGTGTGCATGTGTATGTTTGACTGGATTGTTTATTAGACACGCGTGTGTATGTGTATGTTTGAGTGGATTGTTTATTAAACACACGTGTGTATGTTTAACTGGATTGTTAATTAAACACGCATATGTATGTTTGACTGGATAGTTTATTAAACACCCGTGTGTATGTGTATGTTTGACTGGATTGTTTATTAAACACGCGTGTGTATGTTTAACTGGATTGTTTTATTAAACACGCGTGTGTATGTGTATGTTTGATTGCATTGTTTATTAAACACGCGTGTGTATGTGTATGTTTGACTGGATTGTTTATTAAACACGCGTGTGTATGTGTATGTTGGACTGGATTGTTTATTAGACACGCGTGTGTATGTGTATGTTGGACTGGATTGTTTATTAAACACGCGTGTGTATGTGTATGTTTGACTGGATTGTTTATTAGACACGTGTGTGTATGTTTGACTGGAGTGTTTATTAGACACGCGTGTGTATGTGTATGTTTGACTGGAGTGTTTATTAGACAAGCGTGTGTATGTGTATGTTTGACTGGATTGTTTATTAAACACGCGTGTGTATGTGTATGTTGGACTGGATTGTTTATTAAACACGCGTGTGTATGTGTATGTTTGACTGGATTGTTTATTAAACGCGCGTGTGTATGTGTATGTGTATGTGTATGTTTGACTGGATTGTTTATTAAACACCCGTGTGTATGTGTATGTTGGACTGGATTGTTTGTGTGTATGTGTATGTTGGACTGGATTGTTTATTAAACACGCGTGTGTATGTTGGACTGGATTGTTTATTAGAAACGCGTGTGTATGTGTATGTTGGACTGGATTGTTTATTAAACACGCGTGTGTATGTTGGACTGGATTGTTTATTAGACACGCGTGTGTATGTGTATGTTGGACTGGATTGTTTATTAGACACGCGTGTGTATGTGTATGTTGGACTGGATTGTTTATTAAACACGCGTGTGTATGTTGGACTGGATTGTTTATTAGACACGCGTGTGTATGTGTATGTTGGACTGGATTGTTTATTAAACACGCGTGTGTATGTTGGACTGGATTGTTTATTAGACACGAGTGTGTATGTGTATGTTGGACTGGATTGTTTATTAGACACGCGTGTGTATGTTTGACTGGATTGTTTATTAAACACGCGTGTGTATGTTTGACTGGATTGTTTATTAGACACGCGTGTGTATGTGTATGTTTGACTGGATTGTTTATTAAACACGCGTGTGTTTGTTTAACTGGATTGTTTTATTAAACATGCGTGTGTATGTGTATGTTTGACTGGATTGTTTATTAAACGCACGTGTGTATGTGTATGTTTGACTAGATTGTTTATTAGACACGCGTGTGTATGTGTATGTTTAACTGGATTGTTTATTAAACACGCCTGTGTATGTTTGACTGGATTGTTTATTAGACACGTGTGTGTATGTTAGACTGGAGTGTTTATTAGACACGCGTGTGTATGTGTATGTTTGACTGGATTGTTTATTAGACACGTGTGTGTATGTTTGACTGGATTGTTTATTAGACACGCGTGTGTATGTGTATGTTTGACTGGATTGTTTATTAGACACGCGTGTGTATGTGTATGTTTGACTGGATTGTTTATTAAACACGCGTGTGTATGTGTATGTTTAACTCGGTTGTTTATTAAACACGCGTGTGTATGTGTATGTTTGACTGGATAGTTTATTAAACACCCGTGTGTATGTGTATGTTTGACTGGATTGTTTATTAAACACGCGTGTGTATGTTTAACTGGATTGTTTTATTAAACACGCGTGTGTATGTTTATGTTTGACTGGATTGTTTATTAAACACGCATGTGTATGTGTATGTTTGACTGGATTGTTTATTAGACACGCGTGTGTATGTCTATGTTTAACTGGATTGTTTATTAAAGACGCGTGTGTATGTTTGACTGGATTGTTTATTAAACACACGTGTGTATGTGTATGTTTTCATAATCACAATTAATGTAATGGTCAACTCGCAGATAGTATTTTAGTATTTTAAAAGAATTGACAGATGAAAAGCCAACCAAAAAGATTAACAAGAGAAAAGTGATGCAAGGCATCAATGTTGCCGGAAAAGACTGCATTAATTTATTTAATTTTTACCACACGTACATTCGTGACAATCATTAGTTTTAATATACACATACTCACATAGTGCTTTCATTAATAATTCCAGGATTTTTGAAAATTCCACATTCAAATTTCAGGATTTTTTTGGTCAGAATGTTTATTTCTTTTAATTGTCGATTAAACAAAAAAAAGACAATTTGGGATTTACATGCACTAAAGAACCATTTAGCCCTTTCCCTGTTAAAGGCAACATTGAAAACCTTGCAGCAATCTTATTTCAAAAAAGAGAAAAGGGTTAAATTGCTGAAGACTTGAACTTTCTCCCTTTCTCAAAATGATATTAACTTTGCATCATAATTATTATTATTATATCACATATGTTAAAGTTAACCTAATATGTTTTAAAAGTAGACCATCCTTGAAATACCTTATTAGATAAACAGTTAATTTACATTTAAATTGCTGTAGTATAGCTTTTACAAGTAGTCCTAATTTCAAACTTGACTAAAAGACTTGGTAGTAAATGGTAGTAATTGCTGCCCTCCTTGGCGCTATGGTTGCGGGGTTAGCATTACGACTTACTGACTAGGGTCTGGATAAAGGGACCAGTAGTACTGTTAACTTACCCAGGAAACGCCGTGATATAACCGAAACATTGTGAAAGAGGCGTAAAACACCAGTCAATCAATCAAACTTATATCAAGATGATCGCCCTTGTGTCATTGATGCATTACGCATGTACATAGACGTTTTTTATGCCCCCGGAATCACCGATTCGGTGGGCATCTAGTTTTTGGCCTGTCTGTCTGCACGTTTGTCTGCACGTCTGTCGAAAAAAACTTTAACCTTGACCATTACTTTTGAACCATAACCGGTACATTGGGGTTTGTGTTAAATCACAAAGTTCGACCAGTATATGTAGACAACATATTTCGCAGAATATTCGAAGATAGTAATCTTGTGTCGATCTTCATTTACATATAGGAATATGGGAAATGAAGGAAAACGCATGAAAGCAGTTTTATATGTTTAGTGTTTCACGTTTAATTGTTGTCTTTGCCTACAATTGGTATTCCATGATAAAACATCATGAAATACATTCTGACCTGTTTGAGCGTTGATTCTCTTCATTGTAGATTATATACTATTGTGTCATTTTAAACTTCGCTTTAGTTCCTGGTTATAGTAGTAAAACCATTTCTTTCGGATTTGGCAGCCTGCCAATTGCTGTCAACACCCTATAACACATTTTAAGGTGAGACAGCGCCAGCAAAATAGTTCATCATGGATTCAACAAAACTGCATTTAAAAGGTTAAGATCACCCCAAAGAAATCATTATAATGTTGTTGGAACATCAGTGAAAAACTTAAGGCGTGAGTACTCAAATATAAGTTCCAAGTTTATGGAAATATAAAGATGGCTCGTGAAAAAAGCAGTGGCGGATTTACCCCGGGGTGGGGGGGGGGGGCGTAGGGCCGTGCGACGAAAACAATTAAATGGTAAACAAAACATGCAGTGGCGGATTTAACGCAGGGCCCGTGCCTCCCAAAAGCATATTTATCAATTAAAAATGAAGCCTACCTAGTATCACTACCTTGCGAGTAATTTGCGGCGGATTTATAGGCATTTTCGGCCGGAACCCTTCGGGACTCCTCATCCAGTTACTTTTAACTCGGACTTAAAACCTCATCGCAAACTGATCTTATATTAAGCGGCTGATGCCTAGCCAATGTTCGGCTGGGCTTCACAAATATCGAGCGAGTGCCGGGCCAAATTTTGGACTACCCAGACAATCCAAACGCCGCTCAGAGCCCGGCCGGAAATCGAGCAGACATTTTGACCGGGAACAGGCCGGCGTCTGGCCGACCGCCCACTTTGGCTCGCAGGTTATAAAAGCCGGCTCATCGCATCATTCATCAGATCATCCAGTCGCGCTCTTCACAGAAGGTAACAAGTTAACACACAGTTTATCACAATAGTGTCAGAGTAACAGTACTACAAGACGCCCTAGAAAAGAGGGGAGGACTGAAGGAAATAGAGAGTGCAGAACCCACACGAGAGGGAGAGTGGCAGTGAAGTGAATGAGATCATGCCTCTCCTCTTCAGCCACCAATGCACCACGAACTAAGTTGTAGCAGTAGCGTGTACACGCCAACCTCTCTTTCAACCGTGCTGTGCAGCTTGCCCGCAAGCCCTGTAAAGGTATCAACGGCATTCTCGTAAGAATGTTTGTCTTAATGATATCTAAGTCAAGTTCAAATATGGGTCATATTGGGTCAGATACTAGGTCACTAGGCCAAATTGAAGGGAAATCTTGTTAACACTCTGGATTTTTTAACTTTAACTGTATCAAAATGTTTGTCTTGATGGTATGTAGGCCAAGTTCGAATATTGGTCATGTATGATCAAAAACTAGGTCACTAGACCAAATTGAACAACAATTTCGCTAACACTGTACACTTCAGCAGTTTAAAGTTAGGTTAAAATGTTGATCTTAATGATATCTAGGCCAAGTTCGACTATGGGTCATGCCGGATCAAAAATTAGGTCACTAAGCCAAATTGAAGGAAAATCTTGTCAATACTCTGGAGGCCGCATTCTTTGCTTCAGCAACTTGAAACTTTGTCAGAATGTTTGTATTGATAATATCTAGTCCATTTTCGAATATGGGTCATATCAGGTAAAATAAAATAGGTCACTAGGCCAAATGAAGGAAAATCTTGATAACACACTGGAGGTTGCATTTTGAATCTTTGTCAGAATAATTGTCTTGATGAGTTTTGCATTGATCAAAAACTTTCTCACAGTCTAGTACATGGTTTAGAGACTTATTTCTACTTGATAGAAGTTGATTTAACATTAACATATTTCTCAATATAATAAGGCAGAAACTTCAAAATATTCTGCCGAAACCTGCTCTCAAATTTTCTTTTGATTCTTCATGCCTTAAATGTGTATACTTGTGAGCTCTTGCACTTAGGTGAGCGATATAGTGCAAACAGGTCCTCCTGTTTTCAAATTGGCAGTTTCATAATATTTGCTATTTTTGATATGATCTTTCAACTTCTTAACAATAAATACATTATTTCCTTTCACATTTTCCCTACTTCTCCAACCTTCCTGCAGACCCTGCGAATGCATCGGCTCTTCTTTGCTTTGCCTTAACAATGTATTCTTTGTTCATTCTTGGACTGTAATTTCCACATATGACCAATCTGCAGACAACGATCTCTTAAATTGGAGAGTAGACGATTGGCAATTTCCCTTTCTGTCTGTTTTCAAAATCCATATGCATACTATGCGTCACAATGCGTATGAATATGTAAAAGAGTTAAGAACAACGTTCGTAGTTGTTCATTCTTTTTACAAGGCGATGATGGTGAATCTAATAATACGAAGCTTTCATTGTTTAGCTTTGTGGCGGTCAACTTCAAAACAGTAGAAAACAGTAGACAACATTTGAGCCAATTCGACCAGTGTAGGGACATATACACCTGCTAGTCGCATTCTGATCTAGATCTGAGCTGTTAATTTAGTAATAGTAACAGAAGGTACTTTACATCTGGACCAGATTGTTGTTTTTTTGTGTTTTACGCCGCATCTACAAAGTTCAGTTTCAGTTCCACAACCCTGAGCGCCGAAAAGGGAAAGCCATTACTAAAATATTAAATGTCTTTGGTATGACCAGACCGGGGATCGAACGCGCGGCCTCCCGCACCGAGGCGGGGTTCAGATTGTTAACTACAGGAATACACTGGACAGTTGTCAACATGGTTCAACTGGACACGTTCGTATGGGTCATCTATTCAACGGCGCACCCTCATCATTCTGTTAATGTAGTTGGCTGGCCAAATATTCATAGTAATTATAGGAAATATGTACCATATGTTTTACAGTGTAATAGAAGTCATACATCGGCTCTCCTTACGAATCTAAACGCGGTCCAATCCCACCAACCTTACTTAGAGGTAAGTAATACTTTTAAGTATTTAAGTACAGTGTATTACTTAGAGGTAAGTAATACTTTTAAGTATTTAAGTACAGTGTATTACTTGCTGATAAGTAAGGTTGGTGGAATTTGACCCTGACTTTTCTCCACATTTTGCCAATTGGTAACGAAAGAAATTAAGAAATCTGTTTACATACGATGATCGGTAGCATGGAAAAGGGATAGATATGACAAAATGATCGGTACTTCAGAAAGAACCAAAATTGATGTATTTGATCGATATAATTGTAGATAAAGATCTGTCTGTTAATCCATGATTAAAGATCCAATACTGTCATGTTTGTCAAGCTTAGCAAAATCTCCGAAACCCCTCGGCGAACAGTTAACGGCGCAGATGCAACGGTTGACCTGGCTCTACACTGTTCGCAAATGCATTAATGTTAGTTGGTTTACCTGTATCAGGGCATTAATATCGTTTTCGTTGGTTAAAACTCAAACACATGTTAGTTGGTTTACCTGTATCAGGGCATTAATATCTTTTTTGTATGGTACATCTAAATCACATGTTAGTTGGTTTAACTGTATCAGGGCATTAATGTCGTTTTTGTATGATACATCTCAATCACATGTTAGTTGGTTTAACTGTATCAGGGCAATAATGTCGTTTTCGTAGGTTAAAACTCAAACACATGTTAGTTGGTTTACGTGTATCAGTGCATTCATGTCGGTTTCGTATGGTACATCCCAATCACATGTTAGTTGGTTTACCTGTATCAGTGCATTAATGTCGGTTTCGTAGGGTACATCCCAATCTCATGTTAGTTGGATTACCTGTATCAGTGCATTAATGTCGTTTTCGTACGGAACATCTCAATCACATGTTAGTTGGTTTACCTGTATCAGGGCATTAATGTCGGTTTCGTATGGTACATCTAAATCACATGTTAGTTGGATTACCTGTATCAGTGCATTCATGTCGCTTTCGTATGGTACATCCCAATCACATGTTAGTTGGTTTACCTGTATCAATGCATTAATGTCGGTTTCGTATGGTACATCCCAATCTCATGTTAGTTGGATTACCTGTATCAGTGCATTAATGTCGGTTTCGTATGGTATATCCCAATCACATGTTAGTTGGTTTACCTGTATCAGTGCATTAATGTCGGTTTCGTATGGTACATCCCAATCACATGTTAGTTGGTTTACCTGTATCAGTGCATTAATGTCGGTTTCGTATGGTACATCCCAATCACATGTTAGTTGGTTTACCTGTATCAGTGCATTAATGTCGGTTTCGTAGGGTACATCCCAATCACATGTTAGTTGGTTTAACTGTATCAGGGCATTAATGTCGGTTTCGTATGGTACATCCCAATCACATGTTAGTTGGTTTACCTGTATCAGGGCATTAATGTCAGTTTCGTATGGTACACCCCAAATCTCATGTTAGTTGGATTACCTGTATCAGTGCATTAATGTCGGTTTCGTATGGTACATCCCAATCACATGTTAGTTGGTTTACCTGTATCAGAGCATTAATGTCGTTTTCGTATGGTACATCCCAATCACATGTTAGTTGGTTTAACTGTATCAGGGCATTAATGTCGTTTTCGTAGAGTACATCTCAATCACATGTTAGTTGGTTTAACTGTATCAGGGCATTAATGTCAGTTTCGTATGGTACATCCCAATCACATGTTAGTTGGTTTACCTGTACCAGGGCATTAATGTCGTTTTCGTAGGGTACATCTCAATCACATGTTAGTTGGTTTAACTGTATCAGGGCATTAATGTCAGTTTCGTATGGTACATCCCAATCACATGTTAGTTGGTTTACCTGTACCAGGGCATTAATGTCGTTTTCGTAGAGTACATCTCAATCACATGTTAGTTGGTTTAACTGTATCAGGGCATTAATGTCGTTTTCGTAGGGTACATCCCCAATCACATGTTAGTTGGTTTAACTGTATCAGGGCATTAATGTCGTTTTCGTAGGGTACATCTCAATCACATGTTAGTTGGTTTAACTGTATCAGGGCATTAATGTCGTTTTCGTAGGGTACATCTCAATCACATGTTAGTTGGTTTAACTGTATCAGGGCATTAATGTCGTTTTCGTAGGGTACATCCCAATCACATGTTAGTTGGTTTAACTGTATCAGGGCATTAATGTCGTTTTCGTAGGGTACATCTCAATCACATGTTAGTTGGTTTAACTGTATCAGGGCATTAATGTCGTTTTCGTAGGGTACATCTCAATCACATGTTTAGTTGGTTTAACTGTATCAGGGCATTAATGTCGTTTTCGTAGTGTACATCCCAATCACATGTAAGTTGGTTTACCTGTACCAGGGCATTAATGTTGTTTTCGTAGGGTACATCCCAATCACATGTTAGTTGGTTTAACTGTATCAGGGTATTAATGTCGTTTTCGTAGGGTACATCTCAATCACATGTTAGTTGGTTTAACTGTATCAGGGCATTAATGTCGTTTTCGTAGGGTACTTCCCAATCAAATGTTAGTTGGTTTAACTGTATCAGGGCATACATACTTACAGCATAACCACTTTCGTACCTCATGTAGTGGATTAACACAATTGGTTATTATTGTACACACACAGCTTTTTCAATCAGCAGAGCCCCAGTAGTTTCGGCTGTAGCGACGCGGGTTGTCAATCCATGGCTGGTGTGTTCATACTCAAGCTCGGTCAACGATTCTTTCCGACGTTTGACTAAAGCCAAGGTGAAAACTGGCCGCCGTGATATGACTAAAGACAAGGTCAAAACTGGCCGCCGTGATATGACTGAACAATTGTTGAAGCGGCGTTTAATTCCAAACAGTTAAAACACGAAACAGTCGACGAGAACATGAACTGCATCGAATGTAATGTTTCTAAACAGTCGACGAGAACCTGAACTGCATCGAATGTAATGTTTCTAAACAGTCGACGAGAACATGAACTGCATCGAATGTAATGTTTCTAAACAGTCGACGAGAACCTGAACTGCATCGAATGTAATGTTTCTAAACAGTCGACGAGAACCTGAACTGCATCGAATGTAATGTTTCAAAACAGTCGACGAGAACCTGAACTGCATCGAATGTAATGTTTCTAAACAGTCGACGAGAACCTGAACTGCATCGAATGTAATGTTTCTAAACAGTCGACGAGAACATGAACTGCAACGAATGTAATGTTTCTAAATTGCGACTAATGTACGGTTTGGATCTGATACTTTTGGCTGAATTGTTTGAATTACTGTTAATTCGACAATTCACAGAATGGATGCCACGCAACATTTAGTAATTGACGAAATCCATAAATCCCGACGTCATGTGAACGCACGAACTTCAGCTCTAATGCATGCGTTGTAGAAAAGTGTTCTGCATGCTGTAAACAATGAATATTAATTAAAAAGTAATTGACCCGGAACGTAATAGAAACAAAGGAATGAGATCATTTACACTACCCGAGGAACACTACTTGCTTATCTTTGTTTAGGAAACAGAAGCAGGAATCGATAAATGATAGAGGTTGTTTGTGCATGTTCCTGCAATGATCTGGAAATTCAAGTGGATTTTAGTGAGACAGTGGCACAGAGGTAGTGCGCCGTTCTAGTGAACGAAAGGTCCCGGTTCGATTCTCGTGATAGCAGGGTTAAAATTCTGGACTTCCTCACACGTTCGGCGCGAGTACTGGTTTGTTATTAAGGAAGAGACATAAAAGTATAAACTAAGTTGATCACGATAAATCTATGGATACCTTGTTATTTAACCATTGCTTTAATTCACCTAGTGCTCGGCGAATAATAGTCAAAATATGTAATGTGATTGGTTCTTGTTCGAGTGATCAGTGTGCCAGGCCAGGCCAGGCCAGGCCAGGCCAATTTGATTGGCTCATGTTCGAGTGGTAAGTGCGCCAGGCCAGGCCAATTTGATTGGTTCATGTTCGAGTGATCAGTGTGCCAGGCCAATTTGATTGGTTCATGTTCGAGTGGTAAGTGTGCCAGGCCAGGCCAATTTGATTGGTTCATGTTCGAGTGATCAGTGTGCCAGGCCATGCCAATTTGATTGGTTTATGTTCGAGTGGTAAGTGTGCCAGGTCAGGCCAATTTGATTGGTTTATGTTCGAGTGGTATAAACTATGAACTTATTTACATGATATTTTCAGAATGAATTTGTTAAATTTTCTTATTGGCACAATTTAATTAAATTTTCAAAAAATATCCCATTTCTTTGTTAATTTTTAGTCTTTATAATAGCATCCATAATTTTTGTAACACAGTTTATGATTTAGAAGTTTAAAAAAAAGCATATTTTTAAATGTATAACCACCACAAACATACAGGCAAAGAAACCAAAAATAATTCTTTTAAATGTTGGTCCTTAATATCTACCATGTTTTCAAGGCGAGAAATCTTCACGGAATGTAATCATTACGTTTTTGTTTGTGAGGGGTCAGGGCATGTAGGATTTTCTTTTTATTATGACTAACAATTATGATGTGTCGTTATTTCAGAGAATATTGAATTTTTGAAATAAATATAAGTAGCGTTTGAAAGTCGTGATAATGGAGTTTCCTGTTGGAATCATACAACATCCGGTTGTGCGTGCGCAAAAAAGAAAATACCGGTTTTGTGTTTACCTTGGTATTCGTGATAACACGATATTCGTAGAACCTACTATAGGTCTACATCAACATAACAATACAAACAAAATACTTTAAAAATGGTAGTTATGGATTTCCCTCCTTAGCGCTCAATACTGTGGGGGTTATCATTACGACACACTCGCTGGTGCCAGTATAAATGGACCAGTAGAACTGGTAATTTAAACCGGAAACGCCGTGATATGACTATACTATTTTTGAAAGCCTCGTGAAAGACTATACAAATAAACAAACCAATACAACACAAGTTAGGCAATGAGAATAAATGAGTTGGTTGAGCAATTACACCCTATCTCATGTTTTCGATGGCAACTTCTAGAAAATTATATTTTGAGAAGGGAAATATTACAAACCTACGTACATAGAAAATGAAAACTTCAAGACTTCTTACACAAACGTTGTCCTTACTGTTACTTACATACACTGTTTGAATACTGGTTCATTGTTCGGTGTAAAGAAGAGATTTTTAAAACAAGCAATTTTCTATTTCAAGTATTGTGTTAATGCGGACACAATTTGGGGCAGGTGTAGGTAGGCGACATTGTAAATCATTGTGGCAAATGAAGATTCTATGATTTCTATGCTTCAGATTTAATGTATATGAGAAACGTCTAAATAACTTCTTCCTTTGCTTTAACTGGCATTATCACTTCTGCTGTAACCGAGATATTACAGCCTTGGATTCTAAAATGACTAAAACACTTCATCATTAGACAGTCCTGAGTGGGTCTATTTCAACATTCTCGTAAATCTTCATTTACAGGGAATAGCTGTGCTACAGGAATACAAACGACTGGGCATTTACGATCAATACAGACTCAGATTACCCTGCACGTGTGCGGAGACTGCTCTACATCTACACTGGTCTCCAAGTGGACAAAAGACAATCAGTCACAGGAGTTGTAATATACATTTCGCTATCAGCGCCACTCCGACATTCAATAGCGATGTAAACATTAACCGTTTACCTGATACGAATTCTTTAGAGGTGGCTACTTTGATTTGATTTTAAACAAAACCTTTTCATCTTCCGCAATGTTGAGCTAGTGTTGAAAGCGTTGTGAAAACTAGAGAACTCGATCTGTTTTCCTCTATCGATAATGCTGCTAATGCGTTAAACAATATAACGCAATGATAAGTAGTTTAGAATAAAATGATTATATTT
>JASEVX010000004.1:31928057-31947540 GCA_031761405.1 Serripes groenlandicus
CTATGGAAGGGTATTAACGCATAAATTGCATCTTTCCTTCTTACATTACAACTTGCATTCGTACATTTACATCTTGCATTCGTACATTCACATCTTGCTTTGTGACATTCACATCTTGCTTTGTGACTTGCACATCATGCTTTGTACATCTTGCGTTGTGACATGCACATCTTGCTTTGTACATCTTGCGTTGTGACATGCACATCTTGCTTTGTGACATTCACATCTTGCTTTGTGACTTGCACATCATGCTTTGTACATCTTGCGTTGTGACATGCACATCTTGCTTTGTACATCTTGCTTTGTGACATGCACATCTTGCTTTATGTCTTGCTATGTGATATGCACATATTGCAATAAATATTGTCTGTTATTCTCGTTATTTAACACCATCAATTAATATTAATTTGATGAGATGAATTCATGTTTATATTCTAATTTCAATAACGCCTTCCTCTTTACGAATGACAAATGTCAGTGTGCATAGCAGTAACAATGACGAATAGCCGAATGTAGAAAGCCGAATGTAAACAGCATAATACAGAAGGCATAATACGATGCGACACCTGGTGTAATAATGACGCGACAACCAAATTATGCTAACAGTTGGCGCTACGTGTGTGTTGTCGGCAATTTCCATAAATGACTCAAATATACTTTGAAGATAAGGTGTGTGAAGTTAGCACGTAGGTCGTATCTCGTAGGTCGACACTCAAATTTATTTTCAGAAAGTGTCGACCTGGCGCGTAGGTCGTAGGTCGACACTCAAACTTATGTCCAGAAAGTGTTGACCTGGCGCGTAGGTCGTAGGTCGACAGTCAAATTTACATTAAGATAGTGTTGATCTGGCGCGTAGGTCGTAGGTCGACACTCACATTTATTTTCAGAAAGTGTTGACCTGGCTCGTAGGTCGTAGGTCGACAGTCACATTTATTTTCAGAAAGTGTCGACCTGGGTCGTAGGTCGTAGGTCGACACTCACATTTATTTTCAGAAAGTGTCGACCTGGCTCGTAGGTCGTAGGTCGACACTCACGTTTATTTTCAGAAAGTGTCGACCTGGCTCGTAGGTCGTAGGTCGACAGTCAAACTTACATTAAGATAGTGTTGACCTGGCGCGGAGGTCGTAGGTCGACAGTCAAACTTATGTTCAGAAAGTGTTGACCTGGCGCGTAGGTCGTAGGTCGACACTCACATTTACATTAAGATAGTGTTGATCTGGCGCGTAGGTCGTAGGTCGACAGTCAAGCTTATGTTCAGAAATTGTTGATCTGGCGCGTAGGTCGTAGGTCGACAGTCAAACTTATGTTCAGAAAGTGTTGACTTGGCGCGTATGTCGTAGGTCGACAGTCAAATTTACATTAAGATAGTGTTGATCTGGCGCGTAGGTCGTAGGTCGTAGGTCGACAGTCAAACTTATGTTCAGAAAGTGTTGACTTGGCGCGTATGTCGTAGGTCGACAGTCAAATTTACATTAAGATAGTGTTGATCTGGCGCGTAGGTCGTAGGTCGACAGTCACATTTATTTTCAGAAATTGTCGACCTGGCTCGTAGGTCGTAGGTCGACAGTCAAACTTATGTTCAGAAAGTGTTGACCTGGCGCGTAGGTCGTAGGTCGACAGTCACATTTATTTTCAGAAATTGTCGACCTGGCTCGTAGGTCGTAGGTCGACACTCACATTTATTTTCAGAAAGTGTCGACCTGGCTCGTAGGTCGTAGGTCGACACTCACATTTATTTTCAGAAAGTGTCGACCTGGCTCGTAGGTCTTAGGTCGACACTCACGTTTATTTTCAGAAAGTATCGACCTGGGTCGTAGGTAGTAGGTCGACCGACACTCACATTTATTTTCAGAAAGTGTCGACCTGGCTTGTAGGTTGTAGGTCGACAGTCAAACTTATGTTCAGAAAGTGTTGACCTGGCTCGTAGGTCGTAGGTCGACAGTCAAAGTTACATTAAGATAATGTTGATCTGGCGCGTAGGTCGACAGTCAAACTTATGTTCAGAAAGTTTTGACCTGGCGCGTAGGTCGTAGGTCGACAGTCAAATTTATTTTGTTTCCGAACATGCGCCTTCTGCTGTCAAAAACCGTGTTGGTTGCGTTCTGTTCTGTGACATGTTCTATTATTTGTTTACAGTTAGACTATGAATCGCCGATCTAGCGAATAATTTGAAATAAGGCTAAAACATTAAATAAGAAAAGGCATCATGCCATCAAGCAAAATGTTCAAGGACGATCCTAATGTCAGATAACCGAATGTAATATTGAATGTATGAACGCAAAATGTAAATGTACGGAAGCAAGATGTGCATTCACAACGCAAGATGTACAAAGCATGATGTGCAAGTCACAAAGCAAGATGTGCAAGTCACAAAGCAAGATGTGAATGTCACAAAGCAAGATGTGAATGTACGAATGCACGATGTGAATGTACGGAATGCAAGATGTGAATGTACGAATGCAAGATGTGAATGTACGAATGCAAGTTGTAATGTACGAAGGAAAGATGTAATTTATGCGTTAATACCCTTCCATACCTATTACTTCAGCACTGAATTAATGTTATTGTCTATGCATCTCTAACAATTGTCTAATCAACTTTAGGATCTATTTACACATCTCAGACTTTTTCTAAATTTTGTATTGACACATTTTGACCAAATAGAATAGGGACCGGCTTGGTGGTGTAGTGGTAGAGCGTTGGCCTCCTGTGCTAATTGTTGCGGGTTCGATCACCGACCGGGTTATACAGAATAGTAGTAATGGTGTTCCCTCCTTGGCTCATATAGTATACCCAGGTAAATGGACCGGTAGTACTGATAACTTACCCAGGTAAATAGACCGATAGTACTGATAACTTCCCAGGTAAATGGACCAGTAGTACTGATAACTTACCCAGGTAAATAGACCAGTAGTACTGATAACTTACCCAGGTAAATGGACCAGTAGTACTGATAACTTACCCAGGTAAATAGACCAGTAGTACTGATAACTTACCCAGGTAAATAGACCAGTAGTACTGATAACTTACCCAGGTAAATGGACCAGTAGTACTGATAACTTACCCAGGTAAATAGACCAGTAGTACTGATAACTTACCCAGGTAAATAGACCAGTAGTACTGATAACTTACCCAGGTAAATAGACCAGTAGTACTGATAACTTACCCAGGTAAATGGACCAGTAGTACTGATAACTTACCCAGGTAAATGGACCAGTAGTACTGATAACTTACCCAGGTAAATGGACCAGTAGTACTGATAACTTACCCAGGTAAATGGACCAGGACCAGTAGTACTGATAACTTACCCAGGTAAATGGACCAGTAGTACTGATAACTTACCCAGGTAAATGGACCAGTAGTACTGATAACTTACCCAGGTAAATAGACCAGTAGTACTGATAACTTACCCAGGTAAATAGACCAGTAGTACTGATAACTTACCCAGGTAAATAGACCAGTAGTACTGATAACTTACCCAGGTAAATAGACCAGTAGTACTGATAACTTACCCAGGTAAATAGACCAGTAGTACTGATAACTTACCCAGGTAAATGGACCAGTAGTACTGATAACTTACCCAGGTAAATGGACCAGTAGTACTGATAACTTACCCAGGTAAATGGACCAGTAGTACTGATAACTTACCCAGGTAAATAGACCAGTAGTACTGATAACTTACCCAGGTAAATAGACCAGTAGTACTGATAACTTGCCCAGGTAAATAGACCAGTAGTACTGATAACTTACCCAGGTAAATAGACCAGTAGTACTGATAACTTACCCAGGTAAATGGACCAGTAGTACTGATAACTTACCCAGGTAAATGGACCAGTAGTACTGATAACTTACCCAGGTAAATAGACCAGTAGTACTGATAACTTACCCAGGTAAATAGACCAGTAGTACTGATAACTTACCCAGGTAAATAGACCAGTAGTACTGATAACTTACCCAGGTAAATGGACCAGTAGTACTGATAACTTACCCAGGTAAATGGACCAGTAGTACTGATAACTTACCCAGGTAAATAGACCAGTAGTACTGATAACTTACCCAGGTAAATAGACCAGTAGTACTGATAACTTACCCAGGTAAATAGACCAGTAGTACTGATAACTTACCCAGGTAAATAGACCAGTAGTACTGATAACTTACCCAGGTAAATAGACCAGTAGTACTGATAACTTACCCAGGTAAATGGACCAGTAGTACTGATAACTTACCCAGGTAAATAGACCAGTAGTACTGATAACTTACCCAGGTAAATAGACCAGTAGTACTGATAACTTACCCAGGTAAATAGACCAGTAGTACTGATAACTTACCCAGGTAAATGGACCAGTAGTACTGATAACTTACCTAGGTAAATAGACCAGTAGTACTGATAATTTACCCAGGTAAATAGACCAGTAGTACTGATAATTTACCCAGGTAAATAGACCAGTAGTACTGATAACTTACCCAGGTAAATATACCAGTAGTACTGATAACTTACCCAGGTAAATAGACCAGTAGTACTGATAACTTACCCAGGTAAATGGACCAGTAGTACTGATAACTTACCCAGGTAAATAGACCAGTAGTACTGATAATTTACCCAGGTAAATAGACCAGTAGTACTGATAATTTACCCAGGTAAATAGACCAGTAGTACTGATAACTTACCCAGGTAAATAGACCAGTAGTACTGATAACTTACCCAGGTAAATGGACCAGTAGTACTGATAACTTACCCAGGTAAATAGACCAGTAGTACTGATAATTTACCCAGGTAAATAGACCAGTAGTACTGATAATTTACCCAGGTAAGGCGTGATATAACTCAACAATTGTTGAAAGCGGCGTAAAACTCCATATATAGAAACAAGCCTAGGAAGGGGATTGTAATTATATGAAATGAATCACGCTTCTGCAGATTTTGCAAGTTGTGAAGAATGTTTCGCAATGGGATTGTTTATTTTTTTACTTTTAGTTCTAAACTTACGATTTCTTTGAAAGCTAAACCTGAAATGCCTAGATGTGTAATTGATGGATGCGACACGCAGTGTGCTTTTATAATGGAGGTATAAAGGGAATAAATAATTAGACAATCAATTTCACTCATTTCATGGATTCAGGTTCTATTCAAAATCAAGGTACAAAGATTAACAAAAAACAACAACCACACACTTTCAAGTATATATCTGATACGCTGTATGTATTCATAAACAACAACAACACACTTGAAGTATATATCTGATACGCTGTATGTATTCATAAGATATAACATTGAGCAGATTATCAATGGGTATCTTTTCACGAAGCCTTACAATGTGGAACATGAATTACAAAACAATTAACAGTTTCCATAATACAGATGCTGTTTAACCCTTTCCCTCATACGACAATTCTGCAGCAGACGACTTTGAACATATTTTATCAAAATATAGAAAATCTCTATAATTGAATGGATAACATATGACTAAAAGTTGAAAAACATTGTGGAAAAAGGAGAAATTGCTCGTTTTGAGCAATTTCTTTTTTTGTCACTATGTTTTCAAAAAGCCGTCTGCTGCAGAGGCGTCAGAAAGCGTCTATATGAGGAAAAGTGTTAATTAATGTCTTTGGATTTTCCAGCTTTTCCATTTTCTTCCATTTTCAAAACGCTTAAATACATCAGGTATTGCGTTAACCTAAGCACTTTAAGCCTTTCCCAACTTCCGACGCATGCTGACGCCTCTGCTGCAGATAGCTTTTGTTTACAGTGTGGCAAAATGGAAACTTTTTCCTTTTGCCAAAATGTTTACAATTTTTATTTCATTTATAAAGCGCTTCTATAATTTTAGCTTAATGTTTTAATTGTCGTCTGTCGCAGATTTGTTGTATGTGGAAAAGGGTTAAGTGAATGCATTCCAGATGAAGTGAGTTATTGATAGCACGCAGGGCCACACGGTTTGTCGTGCTGCAATAAAAGGCACTGGTCTCTTTGTTTATTCAGTTGTTTCTAGTAGAACTGGGATCTTCATTTGGAATAAACCGGAGTGATTTACCCGTGTAAATAGAATGAATATTATTAACAGACGCGACCATACACGCACGCTGATTTTTGGGTTAGGAATTTATTAGTGGTGTCTGTGTGGAACTATGGTTTTGTGTATACTTCTAGATTAATTAAGTTTTTATGTGAAGAACTATTCAACATGGAATTTACGTTTTGCAGGATATGAGATGGATTTTACAAATCAATTTTAATATTCATTAGGACTATTTTCTCAACTTCAACAAAAATTGTCTTAAAATATGAAATAGCAAAAAGAATAAATGAGCACGGATGAGTCAGTTCTATGATTTTGTTGGTTAAAAAAATAAACAATCAAGATTATTGCGTGGTTATTTGTGCAGTGTGTATAATTGGTTTACTTGTATTGGCCTGGTGATATTTTCCCACAAAGCGTAAGGTTACACGTGCATACACGTATGCATGAAGCTTGATATGTTCTTGTAAATAATGGAGATAAACTTTGAGATAGCATAGATAAAATATTGGATTCTAAAAAAATAGATTCCATGTTCGTTCGCATAGATACGTCTGATACATATATATTCTAAGTTCGTTCACAGTGTCTGATACGTATAGATTCTAGGTTCATTCACAGTGTCTGATACGTATAGATTCTAGGTTCATTCGCAGTGTCTGATACGTATAGATTCTAGGTTCGTTCACAGTGTCTGATACATGTACATTCTAAGTTCATTCGCAGTGTCTGATACGTATATATTCTAGGTTCATTCACAGTGTCGGATACGTATAGATTCTAGGTTCATTCACAGTGTCTGATACGTATAGATTCTAGGTTCATGCACAGTGTCTGATACGTATAGATTATAGGTTCATCCACAGTGTCTGATACGTATAGATTATAGGTTCATTCGCAGTGTCTGATACGTATAGATTCTAGGTTCGTTCACAGTGTCTGATACGTATAGATTCTAGGTTCATTCGCAGTGTCTGATACGTATAGATTCTAGGTTCATTCGCAGTGTCTGATACGTATATATTCTAAGTTCATTCGCAGTGTCTGATACGTATATATTCTAGGTTCATTCGCAGTGTCTGATACGTATAGATTCTAGGTTCATTCACAGTGTTTGATACGTATAGATTCTAGGTGCATTCGCATTGTCTGATACGTATATATTCTAGGTTCGTTCACAGTGTCTGATACATTTACATTCTAAGATCATTCACAGTGTCTGATACGTATATATTCTAGGTTCGTTCTCAGTGTCGGATACGTATAGATTCTAGGTTCGTTCACAGTGTCTGATACGTATACATTCTAGGTTCGTTCACAGTGTCTGATACGTATAGATTCTAGGTTCATTCACAGTGTCTGATACGTATAGATTCTAGGTTCATTCACAGTGTCTGATACGTATAGATTTTAGGTTCGTTCACAGTGTCTGATACATATACATTCTAGGTTCGTTCGCAGTGTCTGATACGTATAGATTCTAGGTTCGTTCGCAGTGTCTGATACATATACATTCTAGGTTCGTTCACAGTGTCTGATACATATACATTCTAGGTTCATTCACAGTGTCTGATACGTATGTATTCTAGGTTCGTTCGCAGTGTCTGATACATATACATTCTAGGTTCGTTCACAGTGTCTGATACATGTACATTCTAGGTTCATTCATAGTGACTGATACATATAGATTCTAGGTTCATTCACAGTGTCTGATACGTATATATTCTAGGTTCGTTCACAGTGTCTGATACGTATATATTCTAAGTTCGTTCACAGTGACTGATACATATATATTCTAGGTTCGTTCACAGTGACTGATACGTATAGAGTCTAGGTTCATTCACAGTGTCGGATACATATAGATTCTAGGTTCTTTCACAGTGTCTGATACGTATACATTCTAGGTTCTTTCACAGTGTCTGATACGTGTACATTCTAGGTTCGTTCGTAGTGTCTGATACATATACATTCTAGGTTCATTCACAGTGTCTGATACGTATACATTCTAGGTTCGTTCGTAGTGTCTGATACATATATATATTCTAGGTTCATTCACAGTGTCTGATACGTATATATTCTAGGTTTATTCACAGTGACTGATACATATAGATTCTAGGGGAGTCCGCTGTGGTCGAGTGGTTAGCGTCGGGGATTTCGAGACCGGGTGTCCCGGGTTCGATCCCCAGTCGCGGCACCTCGATCATGGTGGAGTGCCCTTGGGCAAGGCACATTTTCTAGCCTAGTACTGGTTTGTTTACCCAGGGATCATGAATAAGTGAACTGTCGCCGTGATATAACTGAAATAATGTTGAAAGCGGCGTAAAACCCCAATAAATAAATAAATAAATAGATTCTAGGTTCATTCACAGTGTCTGATACATGTACATTCTAGGTTCGTTCACAGTGTCTGATACGTATATATTCTAGGTTCGTTCACAGTGTCTGATACATATAGATTCTAGGTTCGTTCACATTGTCTGATAAGTATATATTCTAGGTTCGTTCACAGTGTCTGATACATATATATTCTAAGTTTGTTCGCAGTGTCTGATACATGGACGTTTTAGGTTCGTTCACAGTGACTGATACATATAGATTCTAGGTTCATTCACAGTGTCTGATACGTATATATTCTAGGTTCGTTCAGTGTCTGATACGTATAGATTATAGGTTCGTTCACAGTGTCTAATACGTATATATTCTAGGTTCGTTCACAGTGTCTGATACGTATATATTCTAGGTTTATTAACAGTGACTGATACATATAGATTCTAGGTTCATTCACAGTGTCTGATACATGTTCATTCTAGGTTCATTCACAGTGTCTGATACGTATATATTCTAGGTTCATTCACAATGTCTGATACGTATATATTCTAGGTTCGTTCACAGTGTCTGATACGTATATATTCTAGGTTCGTTCACAGTGACTGATACATATAGATTCTAGGTTCATTCACAGTGTCTGATACGTATATATTCTAGGTTCGTTCACAGTGACTGATACATATAGATTCTAGGTTCGTTCACAGTGTCTGATACATATAGATTCTAGGTTCATTCACAGTGTCTGATACGTATATATTCTAGGTTCGTTCACAGTGACTGATACATATAGATTCTAGGTTCATTCACAGTGTCTGATACGTATATATTCTAGGTTCGTTCACAGTGACTGATACATATAGATTCTAGGTTCATTCACAGTGACTGATACATATAGATTATAGGTTCATTCACAGTGTCTGATACGTATAGATTCTAGGTTCATTCACAATGTCTGATACGTATATATTCTAGGTTCGTTCACAGTGACTGATACATATAGATTCTAGGTTCGTTCACAGTGTCTGATACGTATATATTCTAGGTTCGTTCACAGTGACTGATACATATATATTCTAGGTTCGTTCACAGTGTCTGATACGTATATATTCTAAGTTCGTTCACAGTGACTGATACATATATATTCTAGGTTCGTTCACAGTGTCTGATACGTATAGATTTTAGGTTCGTTCACAGTGTCTGATACATATACATTCTAGGTTCGTTCGCAGTGTCTGATACGTATAGATTCTAGGTTCGTTCGCAGTGTCTGATACATATACATTCTAGTTTCGTTCACAGTGTCTGATACATATACATTCTAGGTTCATTCACAGTGTCTGATACGTATGTATTCTAGGTTCGTTCGCAGTGTCTGATACATATACATTCTAGGTTCGTTCACAGTGTCTGATACATGTACATTCTAGGTTCATTCACAGTGACTGATACATATAGATTCTAGGTTCATTCACAGTGTCTGATACGTATATATTCTAGGTTCGTTCACAGTGTCTGATACGTATATATTCTAAGTTCGTTCACAGTGACTGATACATATATATTCTAGGTTCGTTCACAGTGACTGATACGTATAGAGTCTATGTTCATTCACAGTGTCTGATACATATAGATTCTAGGTTCTTTCACAGTGTCTGATACGTATACATTCTAGGTTCTTTCACAGTGTCTGATACGTGTACATTCTAGGTTCGTTCGTAGTGTCTGATACATATACATTCTAGGTTCATTCACAGTGTCTGATACGTATACATTCTAGGTTCGTTCGTAGTGTCTGATACATATATATATTCTAGGTTCATTCACAGTGTCTGATACGTATATATTCTTGGTTTATTCACAGTGACTGATACATATAGATTCTAGGGGAGTCCGCTGTGGTCGAGTGGTTAGCGTCGGGGATTTCGAGACCGGGTGTCCCGGGTTCGATCCCCAGTCGCGGCACCTCGATCATGGTGGAGTGCCCTTGGGCAAGGCACATTTTCTAGCCTAGTACTGGTTTGTTTACCCAGGGATCATGAATAAGTGAACTGTCGCCGTGATATAACTGAAATAATGTTGAAAGCGGCGTAAAACCCCAATAAATAAATAAATAAATAAATAGATTCTAGGTTCATTCACAGTGTCTGATACATGTACATTCTAGGTTCGTTCACAGTGTCTGATACGTATATATTCTAGGTTCGTTCACAGTGTCTGATACATATAGATTCTAGGTTCGTTCACATTGTCTGATAAGTATATATTCTAGGTTCGTTCACAGTGTCTGATACATATATATTCTAAGTTTGTTCGCAGTGTCTGATACATGGACGTTTTAGGTTCGTTCACAGTGACTGATACATATAGATTCTAGGTTCATTCACAGTGTCTGATACGTATATATTCTAGGTTCGTTCACAGTGTCTGATACATATACATTCTAGGTTCGTTCGCAGTGTCTGATACGTATAGATTCTAGGTTCGTTCGCAGTGTCTGATACATATACATTCTAGGTTCGTTCACAGTGTCTGATACATATACATTCTGGGTTCATTCACAGTGTCTGATACGTATGTATTCTAGGTTCGTTCGCAGTGTCTGATACATATACATTCTAGGTTCCTTCACAGTGTCTGATACATGTACATTCTAGGTTCATTCACAGTGACTGATACATATAGATTCTAGGTTCATTCACAGTGTCTGATACGTATATATTCTAGGTTCGTTCACAGTGTCTGATACGTATATATTCTAAGTTCGTTCACAGTGACTGATACATATATATTCTAGGTTCGTTCACAGTGACTGATACGTATAGAGTCTAGGTTCATTCACAGTGTCTGATACATATAGATTCTAGGTTCTTTGACAGTGTCTGATACGTATACATTCTAGGTTCTTTCACAGTGTCTGATACGTGTACATTCTAGGTTCGTTCGTAGTGTCTGATACATATACATTCTAGGTTCATTCACAGTGTCTGATACGTATACATTCTAGGTTCGTTCGTAGTGTCTGATACATATATATATTCTAGGTTCATTCACAGTGTCTGATACTGTACGTATATATTCTAGGTTTATTCACAGTGACTGATACATATAGATTCTAGGGGAGTCCGCTGTGGTCGAGTGGTTAGCGTCGGGGTTTTCGAGACCGGGTGTCCCGGGTTCGATCCCCAGTCGCGGCACCTCGATCATGGTGGAGTGCCCTTGGGCAAGGCACATTTTCTAGCCTAGTACTGGTTTGTTTACTCAGGGATCATGAATAAGTGAACTGTCGCCGTGATATAACTGAAATAATGTTGAAAGCGGCGTAAAACCCCAATAAATAAATAAATAAATAGATTCTAGGTTCATTCACAGTGTCTGATACATGAACATTCTAGGTTCGTTCACAGTGTCTGATACGTATATATTCTAGGTTCGTTCACAGTGTCTGATACATATAGATTCTAGGTTCGTTCACATTGTCTGATAAGTATATATTCTAGGTTCGTTCATAGTGTCTGATACATATATATTCTAAGTTTGTTCGCAGTGTCTGATACATGGACGTTTTAGGTTCGTTCACAGTGACTGATACATATAGATTCTAGGTTCATTCACAGTGTCTGATACGTATATATTCTAGGTTCGTTCAGTGTCTGATACGTATAGATTATAGGTTCGTTCACAGTGTCTAATACGTATATATTCTAGGTTCGTTCACAGTGTCTGATACGTATATATTCTAGGTTTATTAACAGTGACTGATACATATAGATTCTAGGTTCATTCACAGTGTCTGATACATGTTCATTCTAGGTTCATTCACAGTGTCTGATACGTATATATTCTAGGTTCATTCACAATGTCTGATACGTATATATTCTAGGTTCGTTCACAGTGTCTGATACGTATATATTCTAGGTTCGTTCACAGTGACTGATACATATAGATTCTAGGTTCATTCACAGTGTCTGATACGTATATATTCTAGGTTCGTTCACAGTGACTGATACATATATATTCTAGGTTCGTTCACAGTGTCTGATACATATAGATTCTAGGTTCATTCACAGTGTCTGATACGTATATATTCTAGGTTCGTTCACAGTGACTGATACATATAGATTCTAGGTTCATTCACAGTGTCTGATACGTATATATTCTAGGTTCGTTCACAGTGACTGATACATATAGATTCTAGGTTCATTCACAGTGACTGATACATATAGATTATAGGTTCATTCACAGTGTCTGATACGTATAGATTCTAGGTTCATTCACAATGTCTGATACGTATATATTCTAGGTTCGTTCACAGTGACTGATACATATAGATTCTAGGTTCGTTCACAGTGTCTGATACGTATATATTCTAGGTTCGTTCACAGTGACTGATACATATATATTCTAGGTTCGTTCACAGTGTCTAATACGTATATATTCTATGTTCGTTCACAGTGACTGATACATATATATTCTAGGTTCGTTCACAGTGTCTGATACGTATAGATTTTAGGTTCGTTCACAGTGTCTGATACATATACATTCTAGGTTCGTTCGCAGTGTCTGATACGTATAGATTCTAGGTTCGTTCGCAGTGTCTGAAACATATACATTCTAGGTTCGTTCACAGTGTCTGATACATATACATTCTAGGTTCATTCACAGTGTCTGATACGTATGTATTCTAGGTTCGTTCGCAGTGTCTGATACATATACATTCTAGGTTCGTTCACAGTGTCTGATACATGTACATTCTAGGTTCATTCACAGTGACTGATACATATAGATTCTAGGTTCATTCACAGTGTCTGATACGTATATATTCTAGGTTCGTTCACAGTGTCTGATACGTATATATTCTAAGTTCGTTCACAGTGACTGATACATATATATTCTAGGTTCGTTCACAGTGACTGATACGTATAGAGTCTAGGTTCATTCACAGTGATACATATAGATTCTAGGTTCTTTCACAGTGTCTGATACGTATACATTCTAGGTTTTTTTCACAGTGTCTGATACGTGTACATTCTAGGTTCGTTCGTAGTGTCTGATACATATACATTCTAGGTTCATTCACAGTGTCTGATACGTATACATTCTAGGTTCGTTCGTAGTGTCTGATACATATATATATTCTAGGTTCATTCACAGTGTCTGATACGTATATATTCTAGGTTTATTCACAGTGACTGATACATATAGATTCTAGGGGAGTCCGCTGTGGTCGAGTGGTTAGCGTCGGGGATTTCGAGACCGGGTGTCCCGGGTTCGATCCCCAGTCGCGGCACCTCGATCATGGTGGAGTGCCCTTGGGCAAGGCACATTTTCTAGCCTAGTACTGGTTTGTTTACCCAGGGATCATGAATAAGTGAACTGTCGCCGTGATATAACTGAAATAATGTTGAAAGCGGCGTAAAACCAATAAATAAATAAATAAATAGATTCTAGGTTCATTCACAGTGTCTGATACATGTACATTCTAGGTTCGTTCACAGTGTCTGATACGTATATATTCTAGGTTCGTTCACAGTGTCTGATACATATAGATTCTAGGTTCGTTCACATTGTCTGATAAGTATATATTCTAGGTTCGTTCACAGTGTCTGATACATATATATTCTAAGTTTGTTCGCAGTGTCTGATACATGGACGTTTTAGGTTCGTTCACAGTGACTGATACATATAGATTCTAGGTTCATTCACAGTGACTGATACGTATATATTCTAGGTTCGTTCAGTGTCTGATACGTATAGATTCTAGGTTCGTTCACAGTGTCTAATACGTATATATTCTAGGTTCGTTCACAGTGTCTGATACGTATATATTCTAGGTTTATTCACAGTGACTGATACATATAGATTCTAGGTTCACTCACAGTGTCTGATACATGTTCATTCTAGGTTCATTCACAGTGTCTGATACGTATATATACTAGGTTCATTCACAATGTCTGATACGTATATATTCTAGGTTCGTTCACAGTGTCTGATACGTATATATTCTAGGTTCGTTCACAGTGACTGATACATATAGATTCTAGGTTCATTCACAGTGTCTGATACGTATACATTCTAGGTTCGTTCACAGTGACTGATACATATAGATTCTAGGTTCGTTCACAGTGTCTGATACATATAGATTCTAGGTTCATTCACAGTGTCTGATACGTATATATTCTAGGTTCGTTCATAGTGACTGATACATATAGATTCTAGGTTCATTCACAGTGTCTGATACGTATATATTCTAGGTTCGTTCACAGTGACTGATACATATAGATTCTAGGTTCATTCACAGTGACTGATACATATAGATTCTAGGTTCATTCACAGTGTCTGATACGTATAGATTCTAGGTTCATTCACAATGTCTGATACGTATATATTCTAGGTTCGTTCACAGTGACTGATACATATAGATTCTAGGTTCGTTCACAGTGTCTGATACGTATATATTCTAGGTTCGTTCACAGTGACTGATACATATATATTCTAGGTTCATTCACAGTGTCTGATACGTATAGATTCTAGGTTCGTTCACAGTGACTGATACATATAGATTCTAGGTTCGTTCACAGTGACTGATACGTATAGATTCTAGGTTCATTCACAGTGTCTGATACGTATATATTCTAGGCTCGTTCACAGTGTCTGATACATGTACATTCTAAGTTCGTTCACAGTGTCTGATACGTATAGATTTTAAGTTCGTTCACAGTGTCTGATACGTATAGATTCTAGGTTCATTCGCAGTGTCTGATACATATAGATTGTAGGTTCGTTTGCAGTTTGTGATACGTATATATTCCAGGTTCGTTCGCAGTGTCAGTAGTACTTGCAACTTACCCAGGAAACGCCGTGATATAATTATTTTAAAAATGACGTAGGCGGCATAAAACACCATAAAACAAACAAATTATAACTTAGATGTGATGTAACTAAAAAAGGGTTTAGAATTACATAAAGTCTTTATTTAAGGAACAATTGAAAAGCTGATTGGGCGGTGTAAATCACTGTTGATAATGCATTGGGATGAACTTATTTTCGGGTTTCTCAGGTGTGTTTTTTTAGTATCATAAAGATCGATGTTTGGATGACCCTCACCAACATGCAAAGGCATTTGGACGCAACTGAAAAACAGGCAACTTTTGAAATATTGTGGCCAATGGAGAAATTGCTCGTTACTTTTATCCAATTTATTTAAACTATATCAAATACTACTACTTTTCTTGAAAATATTTAACCTACGTTTGCTCAAACGTTTTAAAATGCGTCTTCTGCAGATTTGTTTTAGGCTAGGAAAGGACTACGCGAAGTGCCTTATTGTTTCTACAAGCAATATGTGCTAGCTCGCAAATCGGCAATGCAAGAGCGAAGGAATGCTTACACAGGTTTTGGTAGTGCTTTTCATGCTATATAAACATCTCCATTGGTTGAAGAAAAGGGGAAGTCCTCGGAATAACTGGCGAACCGGGAAGTCTCTAATAAGACTGATTGACGAACAGGGAATTCACATATTCCAATCATGAATGACTGGTTACCTGGAAGTCCCCTATCGGACTGTTGAAGACCTACTGGCCAACAGGGAAGTCCCCTATCGGACTGTTGAAGACCTACTGGCCAACAGGGAAGTCCCCTATCGGACTGTTGAAGACCTACTGGCCAACAGGGAAATCCACAATAGGACTGTTGAAGGCCTGACTGGCTACTAGGGAAGTCCCATATCTTACTGTTGAAGAACTGACTGGCGACAAGGAAAGTCCCTTATCGGACTGTTAAAGGACTGACTGGCCAACAGGAAAGTCCCCTATCGGACTGTTGAAGACCTACTCGCCAACAGGGAAGTGCCCTATCGGACTGTTGAAGAACTGACTGGCTAACAGAGAAGTCCCCTATCGGACTGATGAAGAACTGACTGGCCAACAGGGAAGTCAATTGGACTGTTTAAGAACTGACTAGCGAACAGGGAAATCCCCTATCGGACTGTTGAAGAACTGACTAGCGACAAGGAAAGTCCCCTATCAGACTGTTTAAGGACTGACTGGCGACAAGGGAAGTCCTGTATCGGAGTGTTTAAGAACTGACTGGACAACAAGGAAGTCCCCCATCGGACTGTTAAAGGACTGACTAGCCAAAAGGGAAGTCCCCTATCTGACTGTTGAAAATTGACTGGCGAACAGGGAAGTCCCATATCGGACTGTTGAAGAACTGACTAGCGACAAGGGAATTCTCCTATCGGACTGTTTAAGGACTGACTGGCGACCAGGGAAGTCCCCTTTCGGAGTGATGAAGGACTGACTGGCGAACAGGGAAGTCCCTATCGGACTGTTGAAGAACTGACCAGGGAAGACCCCTATCGTACTGTTTAAGGATATACTGGCCAACAGGAAAATCCCTTATCGGACTGTTGAAGGACTGACTGGCGACCAGGGAAGTCCCCTATCGGACTGTTGAAGGAGTGACTGGCGACCAGGGAAGTCCCCTATCGAAGTTCCTGAAACACATGTTGATCGGGATCGTAGCTGATTTGATTCCGAAAGTTTATCGAAGCCTCAATTTGAAGCAGAATAAATAATGCAGCAATATCATTGTTTTAAATTGTGTTTTGCACAGGGATTAAATGAAAAAGGAGTTCCAAGATAAAAGTATGAAAACATTGTGAAAAAGTAAGGAAATAGGAAGTACGTTATATACCACAGTGCTCAACAAAACGAAGCTGATCGAGAGATACAGTTAAGTCGTGGCTCTGTGAGAGTATACAAGACAGAGGCACTCTGTAAACAGAAATAGTGTGCTTGACTAAACTATCAACTCAGTGTTTTATCTAACATCACCACGTAAATACTTTAAGTTACTCAAGTGTTAACGTTATAAAATACACGAGTACAAAAGTGTTTTCGTTGAAGAAAAAACCCTCCAAAATGAATATTTGGAAGTACAGAACGCCCGACAAACCTCTTACTGAACGGCAACTCACGGTTGAGAAACGGGTACTGATGGGCTTTACTGGGCTAACACTTCTCGGATTTGTACTAGAGATTATTGCCGTAAGCACGGAGTCGTGGCTTCTTTTCCACATTGAAGGCGGACTCTACGAGAACAAGACCAACCGATATCTGTACCGGATTTATAACGGTTTATGGAGGATTTGTAAAGTAGAATGGATTATACAGGGAGATCCCACAACAGAAGGTATTTACACTTCAATTATCAATTATATCGTAGGTAGATGACTATTGTAACATATGAACACATACGAGACTATCACAGACGAGACTTTAGCCAGTGTCTTCCCTATACTTATATAACTGATATTATCTGAGTGGCTTCTTTCGATTTGGGATCCTATTGACTGTCCGAAACCGGACCTCAAAACAGATTATGGTTGTAACTTCCGCGAAAACATCGACTAAGAAACAAGCTTTCAGCTTATATTAGTCACGCTCTTTATCTTTTTCCTGGAGAATTTTAAAACCAGTACTCGCTCCGCTTTACAATTTTCCATACAAAACGGCGCGAGTACTTACTTGTTAAGTCGCTAGGATGCAGACATCGAGCGTGATTAATATAAGCTGAAAGCTTCTTTCGCAATCGATGTAAAATAAATAATTTTTAACTAATATTTGCGGGACGAATCTATTTTTATTTGTTGAAAGTACTTCTGGTTCTGTATACACATAAGCGGACAACGAAGACTTTAAGAGTGTTTCTTGTAACACTTATTATACCGTGCTTTAATAGTGTTTCTTGTAACACTTATTATACCGTGCTTTAATAGTGTTTCTTGTAACACTTATTATACCGTGCTTTAATAGTGTTTCTTGTAACACTTATTATACCGTGCTTTAATAGTGTTTCTTGTAACACGTATTATACCGTGCTTTAATAGTGTTTCTTGTAACACGTATTATACCGTGCTTTAATAGTGTTTCTTGTAACACTTATTATACCGTGCTTTAATAGTGTTTCTTGTAACACGTATTATACCGTGCTTTAAGAGTGTTTCTTGTAACACTTATTATACCGTGCTTTAAGAGTGTTTCTTGTAACACGTATTATACCGTGCTTTAATAGTGTTTCTTGTAACACGTATTATTAGTCGCCGGGCAGAAGCCCGCGACTTCTATTTTTAATAGGTTTTCGGAAATCACATGGGAGGGGGGGTTATTATTAGATTTTTTTTTTTTTAAATGTCTTGAACATATTACAATTGCGTTTGTTTAAAAACACTAAGTTATGACACATTTAAAATGAAATAAATATTCCGATGTTTTAAGTATGTGCAGTTTCTTTATTCTGACTTGCATTTACGTTTTTGTGTTTTATTTACGAAGACAAAACAGTCCCTATTAGCTAGACTGCGATACTTTATTTTCATAAACTATGTAATCAAAAGGCGATAACTACAAACCTTTACGTCGCACAGTCTAACTTTTTTACATACGCGCACCTGCTTGCAGAAGACTATCGTTATGAAAATCACTTCGAATTCCCCTTTTAATAGATAAGAATCAACATAAACTGGTAACAGAAACAAAAATAAGAAATATTTTGTGAAAATATGTCTCAAAAATAAGCCTGATTATCGGTCGTGAACGTCGAAACGCCTTTTCCTCAGTTCGTGACCTAGTTTCATATTGCCAAAATGTAAACAAAGCGTAGTAACCGGAAGTAAAATGTAAACTTAGAAAAGTGACTTGTTTATGCAGACAAAAAATGTCGCACGACGAATTGATTTCTTAAACGTCACGAAACGAGTGCATGGGTCGAATGTAGGAGAAAGAAAGACAATATAGAAATGCTTTTTTTCCCTCGAATGCAGTGGAATCAAACATGCACTAAAGCTTTGCCTGATTTTTTAATCACTTTCTTCGATGTCTGACACTACGCCTCGATTTGACACACGATCGAGGGTCAACATTTCGAAAGAATGCTCAAACACCTTATAACAGATAGATAGCTAATATCACACACTTGAATGATTAAATATATGTGATATTAAATGTTTATTTGGCTTAAAACAAATTAAGAGAAGAACAAACTCTGATAAACAATATATTTAGAAATAAAGAAAATCTGCTCTTTCGCACCCAATTAATTTCATACTTGCCACCTATTAAATAGTAATGGGACTCGCA
>JASEVX010000004.1:31947740-32047740 GCA_031761405.1 Serripes groenlandicus
GATCCCCAATTGAAATAAGTTTCGTAGTTCCTGAAACAATTCTCTCGCTCCTTCATGTTGCTATATTTTCTAAATTTATCCTCATCATTTTGATCACAGTTATCCCATACAACAACTGCATATTCTACAATAGGTCTTATGAAAGGAAAATAAATAATTTGCATGGAATTGTCTATCCAATTTGTTTATTTCAATTTTCTCATTATGCTGATTCTTTTCCAAGTTTTAACCACTATATAATCTATATGTTCATCGCCACGTGCACTCATTAGCAAAGTAGAGACCTACATATTTGTGTATATTAAACCCTTTTCCACTTGCAGACGCGTTTTGACGCAATAGCAGAAGACAAACATTTGAAAACATTGTGGCCAAAACTGAAATTGCTCATGATGAGCAATTTCACCTGTTGGCCCACAATGTTTGCAACTTTTTTAACAATTAAGCTATCTTTTATGGGAGATTTTTAAGGTGTTTGTCATAATATTTTTAAGAGTCGGTCCTGCAGCAGATTTTGTGTATGTGGGAAAGGGTTAACGCATACATGATATGCCAGGGTCAGCAATGTACGAGAATACGTTGCAGTTGACTTACATTGGCCAGACCAAACAATACGTAAACTAATCCCCGAAGTATTGGATAATTACAGAGCGTGGTGATCAGTCCAGTCGGGCCATTAGTAATATGCACACCGCATGTCATTAAATCCAGACCAAAATACTTTGTTGTGCGTATTTTGGAGATTGACGACACAGCACATTCAACGCCAACATAAATATACTCACACGAAAAAGAAAGTGTGCACTTTTTAAATTGGGCACTAACATTTTTGTTACAAAGTTTAAATATACGGATTTATCATCATGAGATGAAGAAAATAACCCTTCACACATTGCACCCATTTACCGTACAGGAGGAGGCCACAACAGATACTGATAAATTGTCACGTAACTTGACAAATATCCGAAGACAAAAAAGCAGTTACAAAACATTACAAATATGCAACTTTTACTTTCACCCCTACGTTATTCACCACGTAAAACAATGTTCTGATAATTATCAATTTCAATTAAAAGTAAAGACATCGTATAGCCAATACAGTTTTGCACATTTTGATACCAAATTTGCCTATATTTTGCTTCTATAAGTATAAAAAAAAATCCATCTAACCAAGTGCTACACTTTCTTTTTCGTGTGAGTATATAATTAAATATTCATCATGAGGTTGTCTTGTTTTTCTCTCCAATGAATTCGCACGTTTACACCTGTCATCACTGCTTCGTTTATTTTATGTGGGTTAGTTCCCTGTTGATACCTAACCATTTTGTAGGCGACAATTTGATTGGGCTGATGCAAATATCAATATGAGACGAACTGTCATAGGAAGCCATAACAAATACTACTAACGTCTCGCTACTGCAGAACATTGTACGTCTGGTTTTCATTATACTCCAGGCACCACCCAATGTAGAACTCTTCCAAGTGTTGGTGGGAATAATGCTTTCCCGGCCCATCAATTAATTTAACCAGATTGCCAATCTCTACATCGTTTGTATTAATTTAACCAGATTGCCAATCTCTACATTGTTTGTATTAATTTAACCAGATTGCCAATCTCTACATTATTTGTATTAATTTAACCAGATTGCCAATCTCTACATTGTTTGTATTAATTTAACCAGATTGCCAATATCTACATTGTTTGTATTAATTTAACCAGATTGCCAATCTCTACATTGTTTGTATTAATTTAACCGGATTGCCAATCTCTACATTGTTTGTATTAATTTAACCGGATTGCCAATCTCTACATTGTTTGTATTATTTTAACTTATTACATAAGTGCTATTGAACATTGAGTGAGTTATCTTTTAATAAAGTCATGATTTTCTTGGCCAAGAGCTACAATTGTGTTTTTATCACATGCCTTCACCACATATTATTCACTGATCAAAAATTGACACTAGATCATTGGATAACTCAAAAGGAGAAACAAAATCAATTCCATGCTAACAATCCTACAATTGTACTGTTTATCGTGAGTAAATATCGTAAGATCAGGATAATCGCTTTTTAGACTAGATATAAACACCGACAGAACAATCATACTTCAGTCACAATATTGGTTAGTAAGTAATTATTTAGACTGTTATAAATCAATAAAGACACATGAAACAAAACCATATACATGCAGTATATCATATCATAGCATACATACATATACATGCAGTATATAATATCATAGCATCCATACATATACATGCAGTATATAATATCATAGCATCCATACATATACATGCAGTATATAATATCATAGCATCCATACATATACATGCAGTATATAATATCATAGCATACATACATATGCACTTACAGAAGAAGAGGATGATTATTGTGTCGGTGGATGCAAGAATGTAAGCTAATCATTTATGATTTATATTTTTCTCGTGTTGCGCTATTGTGCAGGCAAGTGTCTATATACATATATGAACATTTATGCACATAATACATACCCTCACACAAGTGCAAGGTTTGTATATACATCATTAAAATAAAACAAAATACAGTCTGAATTGGAATTGTTACATATTTTATACGATTTTACCCCTTTCTCACATACAACAAATATTCAGCAGACGTCCTTGAAAACATCCAGGTAAAAAGCGGCAAACAAGTATGATCATTGAATCGAATTGAAAACATTGTGGCTAAAGGAGTTTTCAAATGTCGTCTGCTACAGACGCGTCATTAAACGTCTCTATGTGGGAAAGGGTTGAAGGTGGAAACATTTTGTTACAAAAGCACGCTTACTATGTCTCAAATATATACATATGTGCTGCTTTAGGCCAAATGGATATGGTATACGAGATTATGTAGTTGATATTAATAGGGCTACCATTCAAGTTTTGCAACAGATGTTGCAGAACAAAGAACATCGAAGGCACCCGAGTATTGAGTGTTTGCTTATGCAGATGGCCACTTTTCTAATTATCAAACTATCATATCTGGTAATGGTTTAAGGATGCGTTTAATGTATAATACTGCCGGAGATGTATGCACAATGATATAGAGAGAATCGATAACCAGAACATTTTGGGAATTTGTAAATTAAACGGAATTGCAGTATCGACATAGTAAAGGCACAATTACTTTCAATGAGAATTGCAGTATATGCATAGCAAATACATAGTGTCTAGTCTATGAGAACTGTGTTGCAATGTGTTTTTACAATTAGAATGATGTTCTGGAAAGATGATGAATCCGGATTATGTAGTAGTCACCTTAACCTCCATCCTGCTGAATTACAGCAAATCACATCGAAATCTTCGCTCACAATTAAATCAATGGTTGCTAACAATGCGAACCAAGATAAAATATGATTAACATTTTTCAAGCACTACACTCATACTGTAAATGTGAGCGCTTTATTTGAGCCTAGTTTGCATTTTTTAAATATCCAAATTTGCATTTTCCCGTGTGATGTGAGTCATACAGAGCATTTAACCAAGGATCCGTGCTTTATTGCTTGTCATTTAACCAAGGATCCATGCTTTATTGCTTGTCATTTAACCAAGGATCCATGCTTTATTGCTTGTCATTTAACCAAGGATCCGTGCTTTATTGCTTGTCATTTAACCAAGGATCCATGCTTTATTGCTTGTCATTTAACCAAGGATCCATGCTTTATTGCTTGTCATTTAACCAAGGATCCGTGCTTTATTGCTTGTCATTTAACCAAGGATCCGTGCTTTATTGCTTGTCATTTAACCCAAGGATCCATGCTTTATTGCTTGTCATTTAACCAAGGATCCGTACTTTATTGCTTGTCATTTAACCCAAGGATCCGTGCTTTATTGCTTGTCATTTAACCAAGGATCCGTGCTTTATTGCTTGTCATTTAACCCAAGGATCCATGCTTTATTGCTTCTCATTTAACCAAGGATCCATGATTTATTGCTTGTCATTTAACCAAGGATCCGTGCTTTATTGCTTGTCATTTAACCAAGGATCCATGCTTTATTGCTTGTCATTTAACCAAGGATCCATGCTTTATTGCTTGTCATTTAACCAAGGATCCGTGCTTTATTGCTTGTCATTTAACCAAGGATCCATGCTTTATTGCTTGTCATTTAACGAAGGACCCGTGCTTTATTGCTTGTCATTTGATCGGAGAAATTCTTGGATACAATTTAGAATAGACCCTTTTCCATTTTCAGGATCTTTGAAAACGTCATTGATTTTATGACAGCCCCATACTTAAAGCAGTTCTCGTTTGCCTTGATGAATATTCTATGTTCGCTTCCCAATGTAGAGAAAATCGACGCCGAGCATTATAAGAAGAAGGCAGTGGAGATAATACTCACAATCATAACATTGACATATAGTTGACGTATAGTTGACGTATAGTTGACGTATAGTTGACGTTGACGTATAGTTGACGTATAGTTGACGTATAGTTGTCGTATAGTTGACGTATAGTTGGCGTGTAGTTGGCATATAGTTGGCGTATAGTTGACGTATAGTTGACGTATAGTTGGCGTATAGTTGGCATATAGTTGGCGTATAGTTGACGTATAGTTGACGTATAGTTGACGTATAGTTGACGTATAGTTGGCATATAGTTAGCGTATAGTTGACGTATAGTTGACGTATAGTTGACGTATAGGTGAACTATAGTTGGCATATAGTTGACGTATAGTTGACGTATAGTTGACGTTTAGTTGACGTATAGTTGACGTATAGTTGTCGTATAGTTGACGTATAGTTGACGTATAGTTGACGTATAGTTGACGTATAGTTGGCATATGAGTCAGTGCATGGGATAAGGTACATGTTCGGTTTTGTGAACAGTATAGATCCATATGAGCCTGTTAACTCTCACATTCTGATCAAGATCTACACTGTTCTCATATAACCTACACACGCTTGTTAGAAGATTCTTTTAATTTGTGCAGAGTAGATTCTGATAAGACTGAGCAGATTGACAAGATGATCTTAACCCACACTGTTCAGTAATACCTAATTATACCATTATATGGCTAATGCACTGACATATATCGTCAAAGATCACATCGTTATGTTTGGGTCACGCGACATTAATACTACCGACTTTTGGAAAAGGAATCCGCCTCCAGAGCTGGAGTTTTTAAACACCTTTACATACTACTTATGAGTGTACATTGTAATTACAGCGCCGTGGAACACTACTCAAACAAACTGACGAAAACATACCATTAGCAGTACGGAATTCCGTATAGGAGTTTGCGAATAGTATGTGCAACCACACTGTCTGAACAGGTCCTTCACTGTCAGCCATCTAATCATAATAACATCATTGAAGATTTATGAGAATTGAAATTTGATTTTAATTATTCCCTGCCAAAGGTGGAACGATAATGACCTGACATTATCCGTTGTGTCTTCTGTCCGTACGTCCGCTCCTAGCCATATTTAAGGCAAGGTTTGGTGGATTTGATTACTTTAAGGAAATGTTAACCACTTTGGGGAAACGTCATACGGCAAGTTTCACTTTATTTGCCCTAGAAAAAGATAAAAATTACGTTTCCCTGAACTTATATTGTATTTGTACTGGATTTCATGTTTTATTTCACAATTCCCGTTTGGACACTCTAGATGCCGCATTGTACACAAACTCTTCATAGAAGTCGTAGTATTAAATCCCTGGAAAGTTTGAAACTGAGTCACGTGGGGTAAACATTATCTTATGGATCAGGACATGTTACATTTATTATGGAGATTCACTTAAAATGGGAAAGCGTTAACTTCCATTCTAAGTTGTGCGTTCCATGGCCTCATCGCTCTCTTGTTAGTTACTGGTATACAGGTGGTCCCAGAGTTCTTTAACAAATTGTCCCTTATCCAGGTGATCTCAAATCAACGAATCAAATTATTGCCACTTCTGTCCACACCCCTGAAGATAAATGTTGGTATAGCGAGGTCCAGTTAAACCCCCCTTTCCTACACACAGCAAATCTGCAGCAGACGATTTAAATGTAGACAGCAAGATGGAAACTACTTCTGAACGAAAGTACAATTATTTAATAAAGTTTAAATCATTGTGGCAAAAGGAGAAATTGCTCATTATAGGCAATTTCTCTTTTTGCCACAATGATAACACAATTCGTTTGCTTCATAGCCGTCAGAAAGCGTCTTGTGTTGTAGTGCATAGTACTTAGAACATCTTTGTAATGCCATTTTACAGGCGCGGTGAATTAATAGTTTATAATAAATAGCCACATTTTAAATCATTATGAAGCATCATCTACTTTATGTACATGTTCTATTGTGATTCCGATATATAGTACACAACGATTTAGGTATGTAGAAAACAATGCATAGGAACTACCAAACACTAAACAATAATGTAAATGTTTTCAACGTTTAATGATAATTCTTGCCTATCATCTTTTTTTTTTATAAAACAAGAGTCAATCCATTTTCACTAATACGATGGTAAACTTATTTCTGATTGAAATGGGTCGTGAACTGACGTAAAACTGAAGACCCACTTAAATAAATAAGCCGTATGACAAGGAAACTTTTAACAAAATGGAACTTGAACAGTCACTTATCAAGCCAGTTTACTCTCTGTCACCTTACATAAATACAGCCAGATTACTCCCTCACGAATTTGTATAGTCAATTTACATGTAATATAGCTAGTGGACTCTCACCCGAACTTTCACAATTACTTTACATGTTATATAGTCAGTTAATTCAATCCCGAAATAAAGCAAGTGTACTCTCTCCCAAACTCTCATAGTCACTTTTTATGTAATATAGCCAGTTTACTCCCTCTCGAATTTGATAGTCAGTCAACATGTTATATAGCCAGTTTACTCCCTCTCGAATTTGAAAGTCAGTCAACATGTTATATAGCCAGTTTAATCTCTCTCGAATTTGAAAGTCAGTCAACATGTTATATATCCAGTTTAACCCTCTCGAATTTGATAGTCAGTCAACATGTTATATAGCCAGTTTACTCCCTCTCGAATTTGATAGTCAGTCAACATGTTATATAGCCAGTTTACTCCCTCTCGAATTTGATAGTCAGTCAACATGTTATATAGCCAGTTTACTCGCTTTCGAAGTTTCATCGTCACTTTTCATGTAGCGTAGCCCGTGTACTTTCTCCCGAACGTTCATAGTAAATTTAGCCGAGCCCCGGTAGCTCAGTCGGTAGCGACGCGGGCTGTCTATCCAAGGGTTGTGAGTTAGAATCCCGGCTTGGCCAACTTTCTTTCTGACGATTGACAAAAGTCAATGCGACATGCGTCATTCGTCTTCCACCAATGGGCTAAGTCTATGTGGAAAAGCAGCCAGTTGCTTGGGAAGATTGTTGTGTGGAGTACTGGTGTGAGAAAACCAGGAAATGCATGAGTAGGTGAACTGGCCGCCGTGATATAACTGAGAAATTGTTAAAAAACGGCGTTAAACCCCAATCAATCAACCATAGTAAATTTAAGTGTAATGTAACGTGTGTATTCCCTCCCGAGTTTGCATAGTTCCTAACCCATTTACTCACTCCCGAACTTTCATAGTCACGTAACATGAAATATAGCAAGTTTACTCTCTCCCGAACTTTATATAGCCCGTTGTAATTTCTCTTAAATGGTTTCTCAAAAGTCTTTAATCACACAAACAGAATATGCAACAAGGTCAATTAAAGGACTAGTTCATCAATGTACATATTACAGTATACTGGGAAATGGTTCTACGCGGGTATCTTAATTTGTACTGACAAGTAAATTAGAAATTCTTCGTACCGACAATAACATGAGCTTATCGAACACTATCTGTCTGATAATTACTGGACGACTATCTCATATCTTAATATATCTATAGGTACTACCTATTTACGAAAAAAACGCAAGATAATTATAGAAAAAATTAAAGAGCATACTTTGGCCATGAAAGGGGATTTATGAGTAATTGACTAGACAATAATAATGTTAATGTCATGTTTCTTGCATTATCAAAACATATTTGGAATTCGTATTGCTGTCGTCTATTATTACGAATAGAAAATAATAAAGTAAAGACTTTCAGAAAATCAAGGAATACATTTATAATGAACGAGGTTAAAACATGAGGGCCAAGATGATCCTAAATCGATCACCTGCATTATGGTAAAGAAGCAAATAGATCAGCCCTTTTCTGATGCCACTTGGCGACTGCCTTTTTCAACCAGTCAATATGACTGGAACAAATGATGTAAATGGTCACATTTCTGCTAAACCATTTCCCTATTAGAGATGGTTTCTGAGTCCTTTGCAACAGACAATTTAGGAAAAGATTGTCGCCAAAAGAACAATTGCTCATTATGAGAAAGTTATGCTTTTGCCACAATGTTTGATAAATAATTATACTTTGAATGAGTGAGTCAATAGCTCATGTATAGGAATTTTGGGTATTTCATGTTGATACCACATTTTTTGCGGGAAACGACATCGCTCCATTGACGTTACGCCAAGATGAAGTGTTACGGAAATGACGTCACGTCCTTCTTTGGCTACGATACAGTCAAAATTTAGGTTCGGGCGTAGAAGGTTAATGCTGTCGATTTTTTGACTAACGGGAAAACATATTTCTTACAGAGTTCCATTTATTTTGAACTTTTCGTACAAATGTTAATTCCCACATAACACAGCACTTAAATGATCTGAAATATCGATTTAAAAAAAAAAAGGGATTAAAAAGACGACAATAATGTTCAAACCGTGTTTTTCGTCTCATTGTTTACATACTCAAAAATCGATTTAAAAAAAAAAGATTAAAAAGACGACAATAATTTTCAATCCGTGTTTTTCTGCTCATTTTATACATATCCAAAATACCGATTTAAAAAAAAATGATTAAAAAGCCGACAATAATTTTCAATCTGTGTTTTACGTCTGCTTTTTATACATATCCAAAATGGCGGCCCCCATGGATTTTTCCAGTTTCATTTCAGAAAGCTTCATGGGTTATTGAAAAAAAAAAAAAAAAAAAAAAATATCACACCTGTTAACTATAAGCGAAAAAACCCATTTATGTATTTTTTTCGTATTATACCTGATTGCTGGACGACTATCTCATATCTTATTACACCTGATTACTGGACGACTATCTCATATCTTATTATACCTGATTACTGGACGACTATCTCATATCTTATTACACCTGATTACTGGACGATTATCTCATATCTTATTACACCTGATTACTGGACGACTATCTCATATCTTATTATACGGGTAAACAAATCGACGGCGAACCGGCGATGTTTCCCATCAATAGGTAATGTGTATGAACTTTGCAAAAAATTGCTATACCGTCTTTCCTAAAATTGTGTCCAGAGCGAACTTTTCGATGCAGTGATATGCAGTCACGATACTCGTACGTTTTCATTGGATGAAAAGAAAATATCGAAACAAAAAAAACTTCTAGAGGAAATAATTAAATATGATAATACGTACACGATAAAGGAACAAGCACAAGTTATTTTATGTGTGATAATTTGCGTGTAATAACACTCGTCGTTTATTTCTAAAACGAGTTCAAATAAAAACTTGTAAGGGTTTTTTGACTTTCCGGAAGTTATAAATCCAAATTTCTGTAATATAATATGACGTCATAATTAATGTGACGTCATTCTATTAGTGGTGCAGAGGTAGAGCGTCGGCCTCTTGTATCAAAGGTCCCTGGTTCGAGTCCCGTGATGAGCGGGTCCTGACTTTTTGTTTTTTTTGTTTTTTGTTGTTTTTGTTCTGGTATTTTGATTTGTTAATTCATTGTATTTGGTTCGAAACATTGTATGTATGTTTATAATCAATAAATATGTTCTATGTTCTATGTTCCTGACTTTGTGATTTAAGTCTCCAGGAAGCAGACATCGAGCGTGATTAATATAAGCTGAAAGCTTGTTTCACAATCGATGTAATATAAATAAGTTTAAACTAAATGAACCAAAAGGAAAACGACAGAAAGTATAGGAAACGTTAGTTTGACTTGTCACAAATGAAGTTCCGTAAATTATGGAATCGTTTTATTTGAAGTACTTTATGAAGGGCAAGTTGATTATTTGTTGTACCTGTCATCATAATTTCATGGATGTAAAATCTTGGCTATATTTTAAAGTTAAATATAAGCTTAACCTGATGATGATTTTTATTTTCTCTGCTTAGGTCGGTAGGACTCGTAATTGACGTAAATAACTGATCGTGCTGCAAGCAAGGGGCTAACTGCAGTTCGCGGGGAATTATTCACCGATCACAACATATTATAAATGTTTACCCGAAATAGGTAGCACCTATAATCATATTACCTGATTACTGGACGACTATCTCATATCTTATTACACCTGATTACTGGACGATTATCTCATATCTTATTACACCTGATTACTGGACGACTATCTCATATCTTATTACACCTGATTGCTGGACGATTATCTCATATATTATTATACCTGATTACTGGACGACTATCTCATATCTTATTACACCTGATTACTGGACGACTATCTCATATCTTATTACACCTGATTGCTGGACGATTATCTCATATCTTATTACACCTGATTGCTGGACGATTATCTCATATCTTATAACACCTGATTACTGGACGACTATCTCATATCTTATTACACCTGATTGCTGGACGATTATCTCATATCTTATTACACCTGATTACTGGACGACTATCTCATATCTTATTACACCTGATTACTGGACGACTATCGCATATCTTATTACACCTGATTACTGGACGACTATCTCATATCTTATTACACCTGATTACTGGACGACTATCTCATATCTTATTATACCTGATTACTGGACGACTATCGCATATCTTATTACACCTGATTACTGGACGACTATCGCATATCTTATTACACCTGATTACTGGACGACTATCTCATATCTTATTACACCTGATTACTGGACGACTATCGCATATCTTATTACACCTGATTACTAGTGTAAAGTTAAGTTACAGGATTGTTTAACACCTGGTATAACCCTTTCCCGCATACAGACGCTTTCTAACGCCTCGCAGCAGACGACTTTAAAACATTGTGGAAAAGTAGAATCAAATACACTTCACAATAGCATTTTGTTTTATTGGAAGCCGCCAGGAGGCGGCTTCCTGTAGGGATGCTTTTAATTTTCGGTTAAGGAGAATATTTAGACCTGCCAGCGTGACTACATATCTTGATTTCTCCTTGTCCTTTCTAAGTACATTAATTTAAGGTAATGACTTTTAAAACATCCCTTTTACACTCTATATACATGTGTGAGTTTTACAAATTGAAAACAAAAGACAAAGGCCAGTATATTAATTGAATGTATGTACATTTTTATTTAAGCGAAATTCATACTGTATCTACTCTAGACAGTAACATAGAGAACCCTTCTATTGAATTTGTAAATGTAGTCTGGTTCCTTAAAATTACATGCTATGATATATTACGCAGTAATTAGACGAAGAAGCCTCGTCCCGTATTCACTAAACTTTTCAATTTAGATATTTGTCTAAATCTAAATCTTAATATTTGTCCACGTTTTAGATTTAATCCGTATTCACCAACGCGTTTTAAACCAATCTCAATTTGGTCTAGTGTGTAAATGTCGTAAGCGGCCACGCAGAGACTCTGGTTACCGAATCAAGTTAAGAGCTAAAATAAAAGACAGTACCATTCATCTATAGTCTATTTATAGATTTTCATTTTTATCGCAATTTCACATCCATTTTTCATTTGCTTTGCTTTTAATAATCTGACTTTCATGTTCAGTACATACTGGATTCAAAGTTAACTTTGAGTACAATTGTCATCGCAAAATGCAGACATGAAAAGATTTAAACCACAGAAATATCTGTTTTAAGATCAATTTCGTTCTTTTTCGCTGTTACGGTTCATGAATATCGCGGTAAACACGATATCGGTGTATTTTGCCTTGCCAACAACATGTTTTATCACGGGTGCGATGTGAACATCCAGAATACTTAAATGAAATGAAATCTTCTGGTTCTTACAAACAAAGTGTGATCGGATTAACTGAACTGTATTTAACTTATCACTGTAAATGTAGACAGCATTTCAACTCTTATACATGTATCAACTGGTAAATTTACAGTTTGAGAAATAAATTCAAGTACATTTTTAAGCATTGGTTTAACGTTTTCAAAACAAATGAAACTAGTTCCTATGTTAAGCCTTTCCCTTATACGCAGCACATTAAGTAAAAATTGGAACATCTTGCTAAATGAAGGTATTATTTATGGACATAAAGTAGAAAACATTGTAGCAAAAGGATAAATTCCTCGTGATCAATTTCTCTTTTTGTCACAATGTTTTCAAAAGTCGCTGCAGCTATTGTCAGTCTTTCGGATTACGCGTTTGTAATCCGACAGCTTTGATTTTCAATTGCTCAATTTGCCACAATAATTTCAACTATTTTCAATTATCTTACTATCATTTATAGAGATTTTCCATTTTTTGTACTTGATGATTTTAAAGTCTGTCAGAGTAAACATCATTGAAATCATTGTGGCAAAAGGAGAAATTGCTCATAATGAGCAATATCTGCATTTGCCACAATAATTCAACACTTTACAATTATCATACGATCTTTTATAGAGATTTTTTTTTACACTTGATAATTTCAAAGTCGTCTACTGCAGATTTGTTTTATGTGGGAAACCCTTATCCATTATCATGACTTACCGATACAAACAGATTTTCTGTGTGTCAGCATTATTTGATAAAACATTATCATAACAGGGCGTGTGTTCAATACAAATAGTTGATTGTTTTTGGTACTAATTTAAATTTATCATAACCTCTTGTCCATTTATCTTTAGTGTTATATGTCACTTTTTATGATCAGCTCTAAATTATCTCATTCACTTAAAACACAGACCCTGCCAGGTTAAATATCCTACATAAAACTTATATCTTCAATAATCGATATCAGCATTACTGACTACAGATTAAATTGTTCTAATGTTTGCGGATTTAAATGATCTTTTTTCTTATTTCTTCATGTGAAACGAAATATTGCGGCTTCTCTTTGATGCTTTGCATCAAACATCCGTCTTGTCCTTATTTTGAACAATGTTGGAGTTGAAAGCACAATATAATATTTACAGAATGGGGGTCTATCGCAAATACTTTGTTTTACCCAGAGGTCGACGAATAATTAACACAATCCTTGATGCATGTCATATCAAAATCAAAGAAAGGTCCTGTATACCAATACTGTACAAGAAATATTTTTATAAGAGATAAACGGCGATCAATATGAGAAAACACTAAGAAATGGAACATGCGCATATTATTTGACTTGAATATCAGAAAGGTTCTATGTGTTTACCAAAGGCTAATCGGCACATCCATCCAGCTTCAGTTTCTATAAATAGATTATGAAGGCCGAGAATACTCCACATGCCTGGAGATTACGCGAGGCTCCCAAGAGGTGTATAAGTTTCAATTGACGATAAATAACTGAAAACTTATCATGTTTCAAAAATAATTAATATTTTGCTCTAAAATATTATATTTTATATGTTTTCATCTTATTAGTGCCTCTTGTAGGATCGCCAACTTAACTATGAACCAATCAAAACGTTTCATTTTTTTTATATCTTCGACATTATTCATTAAATACAACATTTGATTGGTCTACAATCTAGATCATTTGTTTAACATCTAGGTCAAAACTGAGGTTAAACAGCTATCGCCGAAAAATAAACAATCTGTATCTACATTTACTGGTTACTCACAACAACAAATGGAGGCATATTTGTTTTACCTTGTTTGAAATAATTTATATAATACCTTTGAAATTAACATGATTCATTTTATAAACAAAAGAATATATACACTGTGCTATAATAGAACAATAAAGAATGGTCCGTGCCTGGAGATTATTTTACAGATAACTGCGTTAATACAAAATAGTCCAGGTTGTAGGGGTCAGTATAGCACGGCGTCACAGCTGCCTCAAAACAACTGAACATGTTATGTTTACAACGTAATTGAACAAATACATGCACTTTTTTTTTTATTCTTTCATATTTTCAAAAAGTGTGAATATTCAAGGAGCAGTTTGTAGAAGTTGTTTGTAAAGAAACCCGAATTGGTTTGTTGTAAAATCTTCACTCATTTGTATGTAAATAAGTTTTGAGTCTCTGATACAATATTTGTGTCTTCTAAAACATTTGTGAGATTCGGAGCTAGGCGTCTGTCTGTTGATCTAAAGTTCCAGATGGACAAACTGTTGTTACAGCCGTTTTGAGTTAAGTCGTCATGTACTATTGTTGCTTTATCTTAATAATCCTCAAACTTCGCCATATACATCCGCCAAATAGTCTCTAAAACCCTTTGTTTGCGTAGAAATGAGTGTATTACTTTCACAAGAATGCATTGAATATATGACAATGAGTTTAAATTCACTGTAACTGTGTATAGGATGCGCTGGAACTGTTTGATTTGATCATTTTAGTAATTTGACCCAGCGTGAAAGTGAAAATAGAGTATTTGAAAAACAAGTTTTGGCCTATCCCGAGTGTGTTCAAAATGACGGTAACCATTTTTGCGGGCTGAATTCTGTCTTGCATAATATATGATCCCCATTTCATTGAATTATTTTAAAGCTTAGAGGTAACTCTTTTCGTGTTCTACATGTAAAACGTTTAGAAAGTGTGACAATTGAGGTTTGAAACTGGTTGATTTACATGTAAACAAAAAAGGAACTTAATGAGTGTAATGTGACCGCCCCTATACATACCACTTTATTGTGACCAATATATATATATATATATATAAGTCGTATTTAGTAGAATGGGGTCGTGTTATTGAAACAGCTATAAATGGAAGTCTGCTTGTTTGAATGGAGTTGTACACATTGTGACTAAAGGAGGAATGCTCGCCATGAGCGTTGGTTGAAAACAGCACTCTCACACAACAGGGAAACAACGGAATATCGTTAATAATTCACAGTAAACAGGACGAACACAAAATACACATAGCCGCTTTTAAATCATTCAGTCCTTTTCATCCTCGGATTGCATTCGACGGAAGATGTGTCACTTATGTTCAACTCTTCACGCTGAGGAAAGTCATAAACTTTCGAAATTTGAAAACATTGTTGATAACATTGGACGTTACCCGAAGGGAACAACGGTGACTGATTTAACCAAGGTGTTCTAATGGGGAATAATTATATTCTACACTGCTTATTGAAACCTGATCCTTATTATAGTCTGCCTGAATTAAAAAAATCAAATTCAAAAGCGACGAATGAGGATGATGTGCACATTCCATATGCTAAAATCGCTATTTGAACATAAAACCATATAGTACTGTGGGTAATAACAAGAATCGGTACAGTGACTATTCCTAAAAGACATAGCGTTTCGTTGTCCGTTCATTAATATATTTCAGTAAAAAGGCAAAGTGACTCCGACTTTATTGGATCGGTGGACGAAGTATAATGACACCATGAATTATTGATGGAGCGTGAACATGTCCTTTAATGAATGATAATGTGCGATAAAAGATTGAGTGATTATCTAAATGCTATTTCTACGCTCTTTTCAATTCCTGAAACTCGCCATTACATTACGATCGCTATCAGGTGCGACTCCATCCTCGGTACCCAGGCTATTCATAAAACATATGATACCCTGGGCAAATTGGCTAGCGGAATTTCGTAAAGCATGCGCCACGATTTCCTCCGTAACAACACTGTAATTTTAGTATCGCAAAAGGTTTGTGTCATGCGGCCAATCAAAAGGCTGCATTTCATCTGATAAATGATTCATGAGTACGAGATTTGTACAGCCAATTTGCCCAGGGTATCATATATGTTATGAATAGCCTGGGTACCGAGGATGGTGCGACTCCAAATGGACACAACACGCCTGCTTCATCGAGTGCCAGGTGCCATTAAACAATACTATTTTCTTTTATTCAGTTCATGGTACTGTAATGGAACTATTTTAATATGCAGCAGAAGACTTTTGAAATATCTAGGCCAAGATAGGAAAAATATATATAAATAAAGACAAATGAAAGGATAATATTTTAAAAGAAGTGCAAACATTGTGCGTAAAGGGGAAATTGTTCTTTATCAGAATTTTTTCGTTTTGCCAACATGTTTTCAAAAGTCGTCTGCTACAGAGGCCAAAGAAAGCGTCTGTGCGTGATAAATACCTAAGTGAGTCGGTTCTGACGATAAAGTGGTCGTGTTGCGTACAGTGAACACTTATGTGATTCGGTTCTGACAATAAGGGGTCGTGTTGCATACAATGAGCACTCATGTGATTTGGTTCTGACGATAAAGTGGTCGTGTTGCGTATGTACAGTGAACACTTATGTGAGTCGGTTCTGACAATAAGGGGTCGTGTTGCATACAATGAACACTCATGTGATTTGGTTCTGATGATTAAAGGTCGTGTTGCGTACAATGAACACTCATGTTCGGTTCTGACAATAAGAGGTCGTGTTTGATATAGTAAACACTCATATTAGTCGGTTCTGACGATAAGGGGTCGCGTTGCATACAATGAACACTCATGTGAGTCTCTAAGTGTTGCGTACAATGAACACTCATGTGATTCTGTTCTGACGATACAAGATCGTGTTGCGTACAATGAACACTCATGTGATTCTGTTCTGACAATAAGAGGTCGTGTTTGATATAGTAAGCACTCTTATTAGTCGGTTCTGACGATAAGGGGTCGTGTTGCATACAATCAACACCCATGTGAGTCTCTAAGTGTTGCTTACAATGAAGACTCATGTGAGTCTCTAAGTGTTGCGTACAATGAACACTCATGTGATTCGGTTTTGACGATACAATATCGTGTTGCGTACAATGAACACTCATGTGAGTCTCTAAGTGTTGCGTACAATGAACACTCATGTGATTCGGTTCTGACGATACAAGATCGTGTTGCGTACACTGAACACTCATGTGATTCTGTTCTGACAATAAGAGGTCGTGTTTGATATAGTAAACACTCATATTAGTCGGTTCTGGCGATAAGGGGTCGTGTTGCATACAATGAACACCCATGTGAGTCTCTAAGTGTTGCGTACAATGAACACTCATGTGAGTCGGTTCTGACGATACAAGATCGTGTTGCGTACAATGAACACTCATGTTAGTCGGTTCTGACGATACAAGATCGTGTTGCGTACAATGAACACTCATGTTAGTCGGTTTTGACGATAAAAGCTCGTGATGCGTACAGTGAACACTCATGTTAGTCGGTTCTGACGATAAAGGGTCGTGATGCTTACATTGAACACTCATATGAGTCGCTTCTGACGATACGGGGTCGTGATGCGTACATTGCACACTCATATTAGTCGGTTCTGACGGTAAGGGGTCGTGATGCGTACATTGAACACTCATATTAGTCGGTTCTGACGGTTAGGGGTCGTGATGCGTACATTGAACACTCATATTAGTCGGTTCTGACGATAAAGGGTCGTGATGCGTTCAGTGAACACTCATGTGAGTCGGTTCTGACGATACGGGGTCGTGATGCGTACATTGAACACTCATATTAGTCGGTTCTGACGGTTAGGGGTCGTGATGCGTACATTGAACACTCATATTAGTCGGTTCTGACGGTTAGGGGTCGTGATGCGTACATTGAACATTCATATGAGTCGCTTCTGACGATACGGGGTCGTGATGCGTACATTGCACACTCATATTAGTCGGTTCTGACGGTTAGGGGTCGTGATGCGTACATTGCACACTCATATTAGTCGGTTCTGACGGTTAAGGGTCGTGATGCGTACATTGCACACTCATATTAGTCGGTTCTGACGATACGGGGTCGTGATGCGTACATTGCACACTCATATTAGTCGGTTCTGACGGTTAGGGGTCGTGATGCGTACATTGCACACTCATATTAGTCGGTTCTGACGGTAAGGGGTCGTGATGCGTACATTGAACATTCATATGAGTCGGTTCTGACGATACGGGGTCGTGATGCGTACATTGAACACTCATATTAGTCGGTTCTGACGGTTAGGGGTCGTGATGCGTACATTGAACACTCATATGAATCGGTTCTGACGGTTAGGGGTCGTGATGCGTACAGTGAACACTCATGTGAATCGGTTCTGACGATAAAAGGGTCGTGATGCGTACATTGAACACTCATGTGAATCGGTTCTGACGATAAAAGGTCGTGATGCGTACAGTGAACACTCATGTGAGTCGGTTCTGACGATAAAAGGTTGTGATGCGTTCAGTGAACACTCATGTGAATCGGTTCTGACGATAAAAGGTTGTGATGCGTTCAGTGAACACTTATGTGAATCGGTTCTGACGATAAAAGGTCCTGATGCGTACAGTGAACACTCATGTGAATCGGTTCTGACGATAAAAGGTCGTGATGCGTACAGTGAACACACATGTAAATCGGTTCTGACGATAAAAGGTCGTGATGCGTACAGTGAACACTCATGTGAATCGGTTCTGACGATAAAAGGTCGTGATGCGTACAGTGAACACTCATGTGAATCGGTTCTGACGATAAAAGGTCGTGATGCGTACAGTGAACACTCATGTGAATCAGTTCTGACGATAAAAGGTTGTGATGAGTTCAGTGAAGACTCATGTGAATCGGTTCTGACGATAAAAGGTTGTGATGCGTTCAGTGAACACTTATGTGAATCGGTTCTGACGATAAAAGGTCGTGATGCGTACAGTGAACACTCATGTGAATCGGTTCTGACGATAAAAGGTCGTGATGCGTACAGTGAACACACATGTGAATCGGTTCTGACGATAAAAGGTCGTGATGCGTACAGTGAACACTCATGTGAATCGGTTCTGACGATAAAAGGTCGTGATGCGTACAGTGAACACTCATGTGAATCGGTTCTGACGATAAAAGGTCGTGATGCGTACAGTGAACACTCATGTGAATCGGTTCTGACGGTAAAAGGTCGTGATGCGTACAGTGAACACTCATGTGAATCAGTTCTGACGATAAAAGGTTGTGATGCGTTCAGTGAACACTCATGTGAATCGGTTCTGACGATAAAAGGTTGTGATGCGTTCAGTGAACACTTATGTGAATCGGTTCTGACGATAAAAGGTTGTGATGCGTTCAGTGAACACTCATGTGAATCGGTTCTGACGATAAAAGGTTGTGATGCGTTCAGTGAACACTCATGTGAATCGGTTCTGACGATAAAAGGTCGTGATGCGTTCAGTGAACACTCATGTGAATCGGTTCTGACGATAAAAGGTCGTGATGCGTACAGTGAACTCTCATGTGAATCGGTTTTGACGATAAAAGGTCGTGATGCGTTCAGTGAACACTCATGTGAGTCGGTTCTGAGTATAGGTAGTCGTGTTGTATTACAATGGCATTTAAATAACGTTCACAGCATGAGTACTTATATTATATTACCGTTTACCGACAAGTCATTTTGATGACAAAGAAAACGGTTATTTGTTACGATTTCTTGTGTTAAAAGGTTGTCTTCTGCAAGATATTGCTTTTACAATGGCGTGTCTTCTTGAAAGAAGGTGCCAATAGTGAATTGTGATCAAAAATTTTGTTTACTTTTCTACGTTGTACAGATGAATGACTTGTAACAAATGTTAACAACTTCTTAAATAAAACATGATATAACAGCATGTTCAAGGAAATATAGCTTTCAAGCTGAAAACCATTTTGTGTTGTTAAATTGGCTGACATGTTGAAGTTAAAACTAGAGACGGCGGTCTGTTAATAACAAAGTGGTTAAGAGAACCTGTCGTATATTCAGCAATAAATGCTCAAATAAATCAATCAATTAATCAATCAATCAATCAATCAATCAATCAATCAAGTGTCTTCATGTTGAATCATTATCATGCATGATTCGATTGCTTTTATAGATTATAGAATCTTCAGCGCTATAATTAGCATATTGCCCACTCTTATGAATTATTATCGATGACATGATCTTGTCCTTTGTTATATAAAATGACTACAGAACAAAAGATCTTCAATTTGTTTTGTTAAAATCGAGTTTATGTCGCTACTTGTATTACAGTTATATCAGAGAGTTCTGAATAAATGATCAATTCTACTGGTATTAATTGATCCTGGCACCGATACATCAGTCGTAATGCCCTCCCTACAACACTGAACACCGATACATCAGTCGTAATGCCCTCCCTACAACACTGAACACCGATACATCAGTCGTAATGCCCTCCCTACAACACTGAACACCGATACATCAGTCGTAATGCCGTCCCTACAACACTGAACACCGAAACATCAGTCGTTATGCCGTCCCAACAACACTGAACACCGATACATCAGTCGTAATGCCCTCCTTACAACACTGAACAACGATACATCAGTCGTAATGCCCTCTCTACAACACTGAACACCGATACATCGGTCATAATGCCCTCTCTACAACACTGAACACCGATACATCAGTCGTAATGCCCTCTCTACAACACTGAACACAGATGCATCAGTCATAATGCCCTCTCTACAACACTGAACACCGATACATCAGTCGTAATGCCGTCCCTACAACACTGAACACCGATACATCAGTCGTAATGCCGTCCCTACAACACTGAACACCGATACATCAGTCGTAATGCCGTCCCTCAAACACTGAACACCGATACATCAGTCGTAATGCCGTCCCTACAACACTGAATACCGATACATCAGTCGTTATGCCGTCCCAACAACACTGAACACCGATACATCAGTCGTAATGCCCTCCTTACAACACTGAACAACGATACATCAGTCGTAATGCCCTCTCTACAACACTGAACACCGATACATCAGTCATAATGCCCTCTCTACAACACTGAACACCGATACATCAGTCGTAATGCCCTCTCTACAACACTGAACACAGATGCATCAGTCATAATGCCCTCTCTACAACACTGAACACCGATACATCAATCGTAATGCTCTCCCTACAACACTGAACACCGATACATCAGTCATAATGCCCTCCTACAACACTGAACACCGATACATCAGTCGTAATGCCGTCCCGACAACACTAAACACCAATGAAGAGAGTAGTTGCTACCAGTATTTATTTCTTTGATATGATCATAATTGGGATCGAACCCAGGTTTCCTTCTACGAGGCGAACGCTCTAACCATGTTACCATGGTCCCATACTTCCATGGCTTTCAATGTCAATTCGACAGTTTTGATATAGTAACTCTTGGTATTGTTTTTCAGAGACGGAAAGCTATGACAGATCATGGCAAAGCTATTATATTTAGGAAATATTTCAAAAAGAAAATTAAACTGACGTTGGCAGACGCTATGGAATTGATGCTTGACGATGTTATTTCTATATCTTTATTGTTTGCTATACGATTCAAGCTCGCAGACGGCATGTGCTTAATTCATTTTAAGCTCACCTCTGCACCAAGTTCTCAAAATGAGCTATTGTGATGATATGTTATCCGTCGTGCGTCGTCAACAAGAGCCTTGTTTACAATACACAGGCAACATTGTACATCCAATCTTCATGAAAGTTTATCAAATCTTGGTCAAGTTAGGTCAAAAAATAGGTCACAAGGTCATAGTGAAGGAAAATCTTGTTAACACTTGAGGCAGCATTTTTTCTTCAATAATTATCTTGATGCTATCTAGGCTAAGTTCAAATATTAGTCATGTCCGGTCATAAACTAGGTCAAGAAAATATTGTTAACACTCTAGAGGCCGCATATTTAAGGGTTTGTCAGAATGTTTGTCTTGATTACATCTAGGACAAGTTCGAAACTGGGTCATGAGAGATAAAAAAAACACTAGGTCACATGTCAAATTGAAGGAACATCTTGTTGATACTCTGGAGGCCACACTTTCATCTTTAGCATGTTGGAATTCTTTCACAATAATGGTCTTGATAGATCAACTGATGATCTGTAAATCAACTCATAACCGTTAGCAATGGAAAATAGTTCAACAAAAACGGCAAGATAATTTAAACAAGAGAGCCAAGATGGCCCTGGATGACTCACCTGAGTTAAACCAACCAACCACATAGTCTAACAATAACACATGTTATGGTCAGGTAAGCTATTACTAGTGTTAACAATATTTTCCTTCAATTTGACGAAGTGAAAACTAGATTTTGACCCGACAAGAGCAATGCTCAAACCTAGCCTAGATATCATTAAATATCCATTCTGCAAAGTTTCAACATGCTAAAATTAAATACACGGCTTCCTGTATTTATACACATTTACCTTAAATTTGGCCTATTGACCATATTCGCACTTGGCCTAGATACATGTATCACCAAGACAAACATTCTGACAACATGTTAAGCTTTTGGAAGGAAAACTTCGCTTATATGTCATAAGAACAATAATTCTGACAAAGTTTGAACATGTCTAAGATTAAAAAATGCGATAGTGGTGTACTTATTTTGTCTCGTGCATTTAGACATTATTGGATCTGGCTCTAAGATGAAACCGTATTCGAATGGAAATAATTATGAAGCATGCATTGTACACTCATTAACGCGCTTGTCTAACAGCACTAGTTTTAGCTACTTACAACAATCACACAATTAGAAAAACTCGCCCTTCCGTTAAATTAATTTGTTTTAAATGTGTACTTGTTATAATAGTAAGAAATCGACTGTCTTAAATAAACCGAGGTACAATGTTACATTTTGGAAATTGGAATAACTGATTTTGATACAGAGTTGAACTCATTATGAGAAAAGAAGAAATGTCTGTAGTTTAAGCAATTTCTCCATGTATCTACAATGTTTAAACAATTCAACTATTGCTGAAGATCCAGCTTTCGTCTGCATCTAGGACAACGTTTAGTATGAGACACGGAGGAAAGAATCGCCAACTTTTTAGCTCATCTGAGCTTTTCTCAAGGTGAGTTATTGTGATCGCCTTTTGTCCGGCTTCCGTCGTCCGTCGTCCGTCGTCCATCGTGCGTCAACTTCTTCTCCTCATTAACCAGTGGGTCAATTGGGATGAAACTTCACAGAAAGCATCCTCTCAATGACCTCACCAGATTTCCTTCAAATTTTTGGGATCTATGCAGAATTCTGGTTTCCATAGCAACAAAATGAAAAAAACTTCAAAATTCTTCTTCTCCCAAACGGGTTGGCAGATTTTCATTGGTCGAAAAACATGGCCACCAGGGGGAGGCGGGGCTATTTTGCCTTATATGGCCATAGTGAAAACTTAAAAAATCGTCTTCTCCGAAAGTGTCAGGCCGATTTTCAAATAATTTTGTAGAAATGTTTCTTAAGTGACCCACTTTCAGATTCCTTCAAGTCATGTTGATTGGTCGAAAAACATGGCCGCCAGTGGGCAAGGCTATTTGACATTATATGGCTATAGTGAAAACTTAAAAAATCTTCTCCTCCAAAAGTGTAGGGCCGATTTTCAAATTATTATGTAGAAATGTTCCTAGGGTGACCTTCTATCAGATTCCTTCAATCAAAGTTGATTGGTTGGAAACTATGGCCGGCAGGGGGCGGGGCTTATATAGCTAAAGTGAAAAAAAAATCAAGTGAGCGATCCAGGGCCATCATGGCCTTCTTGTATATGCTTTGCTCTTTCAGCGCCGAATTTACTAAGGTGTACAACATTAGCCACATCATTACTATGTTGTAATAGTTTCTAATATTTCGATAACTAAGAAGCAAACACTGTGCTGATATCAGGTGAAGACAGCTCGTTCTGAGGTGACTCATCCGAATCTGTATTGTTTGCAGAAACATCAATACTGCCAATGGCGCTGAAGTAGATAAACAATTGTTTCTGCTAATGAGTAATTTTCCTTGCAATAACATATGCCTTCTAACATATTGATGAGGGTTTATCTAATGCTAATTTAAATCTTCGAGGCCCATATGACAGGGGAATACAGACAAGGTAACAATCAGCACACAGGTTATGTTTAATGTAAATACTGTCTTTCTACAGACAGATAGACAGACATGTACTTTATTTTCAAACAAAGTTACAAATAAACAACAAGGCATATACATACAGTATTCAACTATGATAATATGTGAGTACTCTTGATAGTACAAAGTATAGGCTATAGAACTACATAATACCATTTCATTTTGGGACGGTTGTCGACAGACATCCGTTCCAGACTCAACAAACTACTCAATTAATAAACGGATTTACGGAGTTACTACGTTCCTGATAACACAGACAGCTACGTCTAAACAAATAGTTCTAAGCGGAGTAATTTTCACGCCAAACAGATGATGTGACCTATATCAAATGAGCAAACTACGTTTTATTGCCGAGAACGACGCTTAGGTTGCGGTTGCATACAAAAAGAGACAAATGGTATTATTCATTTAATGAGCTTGTCGGTTTCCAAGATAATTAGGTAGGAATGTTTTTTAAAGTCACCTTTTACAAAAATTGTTCAATCCATATTGATTGTTTGAAAATCATGGCGACAAGGCAGCATAAGATAAAGGTCAAAATAACAATACATTATGATTGCATTTTTCTGGAAGTTCTCGTCAGATTTCAAGATAATTTAGCAGAAGTGTTGCTTTAGTGACGCTCTGCATGAATCGTTCAACACTCAAACCATATTCGATTGGATGAAAAACCTAGCCAGCAGGGGTACATCATACTAGGCGTAAAACTATTATCAAATGACATCTCCTAAAGCAAAGTTTGAATCTCGGTCACTATGGTTAAAACCTAGGCCACAAGGTCAAATCAAGGAACAATGTAAATGTTAACACTCTAAAGGCCACATTCATTACCCAATTAACATGACAATTGGTCAGGTCACATTTAATATCCAATCTTAGTGAAAAGTGGTCTTAATATTATCTCAATGATTTCTAGGCCAAGTTCGAATCTGTTTCATTTTGGGTAAACAAATTAGGTCACATAGTCAAGTCAAAAGAAACCCTTTTTAAAAAGATCACATTTAATATCCAATCTTAGTGCAATCGTACAAATGATTTCTAGGTCAAATAGAAACTTTGTTAACGGTCTGGAGTCACATAAAGTACCCAATCGTCATAAAATTTGGTCAGAGTGTTTTATGTGGATCACCTGAGATTAAAATCAAGTTCAACAGATCAGTTCCAATGAAAACCTTATTGATACTATAGAAGTCAAATTTTATAGCAAGTTTTCATGTAAATTAGTCTTAGTAATTGTAATTGTCAACCAAAAAGTTGCTTTAAGTCACGTATAGCAAGATAACCAAAAGTTGCTTTAAGTCACGTATAGCAAGATAACCAAAATGTTGCTTCATGTCGCGTATAGCAAGATAACCAAAATGCTGATTTAAGTCACGTATAGCAAGATAACCAAAATGTTGCTTCATGTCGCATATAGCAAGATAACCAAAATGTTGCTGTAAGTCACGTTTAGCAAGATAACCAAAAGTTGCTCTAAGTCACGTATAGCAAGATAACCAAAATGTTGCTTCAAGTCGCGTTTAGCAAGATAATCAAAATGTTGCTGTAAGTCACGTTTAGCAAGATAACCAAAAGTTGCTTTAAGTCACGTATAGCAAGATAACCAAAATGTTGCTGTAAGTCACGTATAGCAAGATAACCAAAATGTTACTTCAAGTCGCGTATAGCAAGATAACCAAAATGTTGCTGTAAGTCACGTATAGCAAGATAATCAAAATGTTGCTGTAAGTCACGTATAGCAAGAAAACCAAAATGTTGCTCTAAGTCATGTATAGCAAGATAACCAAAATGTTGCTGTAAGTCACGTATAGCAAGATAACCAAAATGTTGCTGTAAGTCACGTATAGCAAGATAACCAAAATGTTGCTGTAAGTCACGTATAGCAAGATAATCAAAATGTTGCTGTAAGTCACGTATAGCAAGATAACCAAAATGTTGCTTCAAGTCGCGTATAGCAAGATAACCAAAATGTTGCTTCATGTCGCGTATAGCAAGATAACCAAAATGTTGATTTAAGTCACGTAAAGCGAGATAACCAAAACGTTGCTTTAAGTCACGTATAGCAAGATAACCAAAATGTTGCTTTAAGTCACGTATAGCAAGATAACCAAAATGTTGCTACATGTCGCGTATAGCAAGATAACCAAAATGTTGCTTCAAGTCACGTATAGCAAGATAACCAAAATGTTGTTTCAAGTCGCGTATAGCAAGATAACCAAAATGTTGTTTCAAGTCGCGTATAGCAAGATAACCAAAATGTTGCTTAAATCACGTATAGCAAGATAACCAAAATGTTGCTTTAAGTCACGTATAGCAAGATAACCAAAATGTTGCTACATGTCGCGTATAGCAAGATAGCCAAAATGATGCTTCAAGTCACGTATAGCAAGATAACCAAAATGTTGCTTCAAGTCACGAATAGCAAGATAACCAAAATGTTTCTTCAAGTCACTTATAGTAAGATAACAAAATTGTTGCTTCAAGTCACGTATAGCAAGATAATCAAATGTTGCTTCAAGTCGCGTAAAGCAAGATTAGAAAATCTTGCTTCAAGTCGAGTATAACAAGATAACCAACTATTGCTTCAAGTCGCGTTTTGCAAGATAATCAAAGGTTGCTTCAAGTCGCGTTTAGTAAAATAATCAAAGGTTGCTTCAAGTCGCGTATAGCAGGATAACCAAAGGTTGCTTCAAGTCGGGTATAGCAAGATAACCAAAGGTTGCTTCAAGTCGCGTTTAGTAAAATAATCAAAGGCTGCATCAAGTCGCTTATAGTAAGCTAACCAAAGGTTGCTTCAAGTCGCGTATAGCAAGATAACCAAAGGCTGCTTCAAGTCGCGTATAGCAAGATAACCAAAGGCTGCTTCAAGTCGCGTATAGCAAGATAACCAAAGGCTGCTTCAAGTCGCGTATAGCAAGATAACCAAAGGCTGCTTCAAGTCGCGTATAGCAAGATAAACAAAGGCTGCATCAAGTCGCGTATAGCAAGCTAACCAAAGGTTGCTTCAAGTCGCGTATAGCAAGATAACCAAAGGCTGCTTCAAGTCGCGTATAGCAAGATAACCAAAGGCTGCTTCAAGTCGCGTATAGAACGATAACCAAAGGCTGAAAGTCGCATATAGGACGATAACCGAAGGTTATGGTGTGTTGGCAGTAAGTATAGAAAGAAAGAATTTCTGTCGAGAGAATGATTTGTTGTGCAATAAAATGTTTGAAACTGTTTTGGAAAGTGGTTTTAACAGCAACACAAATCAGAATATTGAAAACAATATTAGTTTTATTATTAGCTCTACTGGCCAAAGGCCAGACGAGCTTATGCTGTGGCGTTGTGTCCGTCCGTCCGTAAACAATTGCTTGTGAACGCGATACACTCCTTTCGCAAACCAGCCAGATCCGCCCATGCAAAACTGGATTATGGCCCTTGAAATAGTCAAAATTGTTATAATGGAGCTTGTGAACACAATAGAGGCTCCATTTACTATCTGATCTTCACCAAACTTACACAGTAGTTAGGTATCCATGAGAGCTTGGTTCCTTTTGCAAATAGCCAGATCCGGCCATGCTATAAGTAAGTAAGTAAGTAAATCATTTATTTCAGTGACATGTGTACAAATGAATTCAATACAAAAACATATAAATAAATACACCCGGCCCGACGGACCAATTAGTCACAATTAATATACATTATAATATGGCAAGCGAAACTACAGTTTAAAGATTAAAGTTTTATAGATTTCGCACACTGCTAGAGAAAAATAACAATTCGGGATCGTGTTGATCCTGGGCGATCCTGGGCGATCCGGCATGTCGTGTTGTGTCCGGGGCGGTCCGTGTTGGGTCCGGCACAGTCCGCAGATGATCCGGAATGGTCCGGGTCATTGCGGGACGGTCCGTGGCGCTGCCGTGGTGGTACCGGGGTCAGATCAGTGTTGGCTCCGTGTTGGCTCCGTGTTCATCCGTGTTCATTCGTTGTGGTGCCGTGTTGGGTCCGGGATGGTCCGGGGTGACGATGCTTTTCGACTGAATTACACGTAGGATCATCCCAGATCAAGATATATCTTGATCCGGGGTGTTCCGTGTTAATCCAGGGTGCTCCGTGTTGGGTCCGGCTTCAGTGTGACTGTAGCTTAAAGCCCCGGACCAGCCCGGATCAACACTGAGGCAACACGGATCTGACTCCGGTACCACCACGGCAGCGCCACGGACCGTCCCGGAATGACCCGGACCATCCCAGACCAGCTACGGACTGTCCCGGACCCAACACGAACCGCCCCGGAAACAACACGATATGCCGGATCGCCCAGGATCAACACGGCGCCACTACAGACCTTCCCGGAGCCAACACGGTCGCTTCATGGGCCGTTCCGGACTACCCCGGATTGAAAAATCCTCCAGGACGGTCCCGGATGACCACGGTAATTTAAAACAGTCCCGGACTCAACGCGGATCCAACACGCATTTGACCCCGGATCGGCCAAATGTTACATGTAGTCCGGGACGCTCTTAGACATTCCGGGAGGTTAGTGGTACTGGGGCTTAACGTATTTTAAAACATCCCATCAAGATGCATTGCCTTTAGCCATTTACAGCCAAACGTTAATAGCAAAGACAAATACATGTATTTCAACATTCAGAACGAATAAACAAATATACACATTATTATGAAAGATAACGAATATAGTTATTGTATAAGAATGTAATTTCTCAATTACATGGCTTCTTTAATGTATATGTGCTTAACATAATTTGTTTAAACTTATCTAAATTTGGCTGATAATAATGTATAAGTTATTTAAGACTACATAACTTGCTATCAACCTTTTATTATCGAGATATACTTGCCTTTGGCCTTTTACATCCAAACTTTAAAAGCAAAGACAAAATTATAATCATAGAGAAATACACAATTAGTATAAATTAACAAATACATGTATTTAAACATTTAGAAAGAAATAACATCGATAAACATTATTATGAAAGAGAACATATAGTTATGGAATAAGAATATAATTTCTTAATTCCATGGTTTCTTTATGTATTTTGCTGTCTTAATAATTATTGTGCTTAACATAATTAGTTTAAACATATCTAAATTTGGCTGATAATAATCAGGGACGTATATCCTATCTACGTTCCTGTAATAATGTATAAGAAATGAAAGGCCACTAAACTGGTATCACCCTTTTATTATAACATATTGTTATAAATATAATATAAATTTTGTACATTTTCATGACTTTCAAATAACAGTTTTTCAATATTTACTGCAACTTACTTTGTTATCACTATTTTCAATAATTGCAGAAGTCTCATCATTTCAACATTTTGATCTCCATCTTGAGTTGAGCACCTTCAAATAAACAAATATCAAAATGTTCTTCGAGAATAAATCCAGACTGAGAACAAAATAGAACAGAACTTTTTATGACCCCTATCAATTACCATAGCCTATCTGATCTAGTAAGCCAAGCGGACGGCGACAGATGACTGGTAACTAGTTTATATATACGCCAGTATTGCTCGAAGATAGAGATCGCTCGAAAGCCTGATAAGCCCTAAAGCTGGCAATGATTTCAATTTTATCAGTCTTTCAATATTTTTAAACTTAATAATTACAAGTATTTCAATAAAAGTATGAGCTGATGATTTGAATTGATTTAAAGAATGATTGAACAAAATTAAATAACTGTCTTATTTCTGTGAAACAAAATTAAATAACTGTCTTATTTCTGTGAAACAAAATTAAATAACTGTTTTATTTCTGTGAAACAAAATTAAATAACTGTCTTATTTCTGTGAAACAAAATTAAATAACTGTCTTATTTCTGTGAAACAAAATTAAATAACTGTCTTATTTCTGTGAAACAAAATTAAATAACTGTCTTATTTCTGTGAAACAAAATTAAATAACTGTCTTATTTCTGTGAAACAAAATTGAATAACTGTCTTATTTCTGTGAAACAAAATTAAAAAACTATCTTATTTCTGTGAAACAAAATTAAAACATGCATGTGTTTTCTTATCGAAAATAGAATGGATAACTCTAATGCGTTGAATAGAAGTAGCGTAAATTAAAGCGTGGCATGGGAAAACTCCGTCGCATAGCCTTAATCGTAATGCCTAATGATTGCTTGTGTTATGGCTTTGATTGGACTGCTGCACAGACTTATCGGGATATTCCCTGTTAACAAGTTCTAGTTCAGACGTTGTTTACCGCAAGTTAAGCTATAGTCCTGTGAATATATGTTGTTTTCCCTTTTAAGCCTCTGTAAACATGATCCGAAGAGGAAACCAATTGTCAAGAACCCTTCTGCTGTTTAGAGCATATTAGAATCACCCGTAAAGTTGGGCATTTCCATAAGATCAATAACCGCAGCAAGGACATGCAAACGATCGTGCCGGTCACAAACAACAGAGGCTTAGCTAAAAGAGGCTCTTTGCCAAATATGTATCACGCGCAAAGTACCGAAACTATTTTAGGACTCTTCCGATTTTTCCGATTGATTTTCGAATTATCATGATAGTATAAATAAAAACGTCTAAATTTCAAAAGCGTCACTTTTGAGACAACCCCTTATAAAAGACCGCAGTCCACAGTCGGCATCGATGTAGGTCGCAAAACTATAATATGAATTAATCAGTATGGCTATCATTGACTTGACTCGCAAATTTGGTTTACAAACGTTGCTTTGTGAGTCAGATAGAGGTTTTTTCTCTTTACAAATTAGTTTCTAAGTAGTATAAAAGTGGCAATTTATTTGGAAATAATCTCATATTAAAGTATTGACTGGATAAAAAATTACCCCTTTTTGAGCTAATTAATACGGTTACTTTTATATATGAGTTGCAAAATATGTGTAATAAACCGGATTATTCTCGTTATGGCGGAGTTGGACTGTGTAAACGAGTTTATCGTCATGACGTACTTGGTCTGGGTCCACAGGGGTATCGTCACGATAGACCTGAACTGGGTCCATGGGGATATCATTATGAGGGACGTGGACTTTGCCCACGGAGATATCGTTATGATGGACTTGAACTGGGTCCAAGAGGGCATCGTTATGATGAACTTGAAAATAATGATATTCCCGTGGACCCAGACCAAAACCCGTAATAACGATATCCCTGTCAGATGCCTCAACCGCGAGTTAAGTGTACTCAGTTCGTTAGATTTACTAATTATCACATAACTATACATTCTCAAGGCTGCTTACACAATAGGTTCACATGACCTGTGGTGGGACTTCCATTCTTTAAAAGCAATGTAGGTGTTTAAGTTAAATTCGATTATCGATGAATAAGAATAATATGCTAGTTTAATACGACATGTTCGAGTCCTTATCAATGTAAAGTTTTGATACCTTTTTTGCAAATTAACTACGAATTTATTATCGGTAAAGGAGAAATTGATCAAAACTATTTACAAATGCCATGATTAATGGAAGCTTTTGATTGTCTGTACGATTAGATAACACTAGTGGGTAGAGCCATGTTACACACTGACTGAGGTGAAAGGTATTATGTACAATCGAGAGCAGTGTCCCATTGTTTTGTGATGAGTGGTTTTATGAGCCAAGTATTTAGAAATTATTTTCACATTGAATGCAGTCAACATTTTCAATTTATATATTCTTATGCTTCGTAAAGTTGAAACCAGGAGCGTCTCCTACCAAGTTTTCTTATTTCACTCATAAACATACACTTCTTTTGCACGAAGAAACACCAGTAGAGAAGTATACTTTAAATATTCATAGAGTTTAATTAAGTAGCATGAACGAAATTAACAAAGTATCTTATGCTGGATTTGAAATTAAATTTGTTTACCATATATATGGTAACTTTCGTCAGGATTATATTCTCACTATGTTGGGTTATTTATGTGACTGTAAAACATTATCGTTTAGTGAGTTATAAAACGTTAAAAGTTATTGATCTTAAACATGTTCTACAATTTACGAATCAGGATACGTGTTAATTCAACGAACACCTTCTTATACATTTATGCTAGAAAATAAGTGCCTTTTATCTCAATATAGCAAGTAAAATAAATATTCCATTCAACGTGTTTTAAAGAATTTAAAAAAGATGCTTAACCAGTCCCTTGCAATGATTGCCAAAACATTCCTTAATTCTGACACTGACAGGAACAAAATTGTTTCAAGAAGTTGAAGCGAACGTTCAACCCTTATTCTCTGTTCGTTAAATCGTCTCCCATTTTGCTTCGATTTAACCTGAAGAATCGTTTTGAAAACACAGTCTGAAACTTAGCCCCGCATTTGCCATGAATTCCTAGAAATAGGCGATCTGTTTATCTCTGCTGGGGTTTGTATTTAAATCCTTATAAATCCTTAAAATCTTCAAGGCGTGCTACTGATGTCACCTCTTATAAGATAATAAACCGTTATAAAGCATAGAAGTGAATTCACCATCGACCTTAATAGAGACAGTGGCAATATAATAAATGTATCTAGTTTTATTGATGATGTTTTATTATTATATTTTCCTTCTAGTTATCATTAAACATATCGTATTTTCTTACTTTAGAGTACATGCACTCAATATTATTACACCTAAATAAGTATTCACATATATGGTTATATATATTTGACTGGATGTCATACAGTCAGTGTTTAACTATTTCTGCAGCCAATTGTAAAAAGAGGGTTAAATAATTGGTTTGATTTCAAATATTTAACATATATATATATATATATATATATATATATTGATTGGTCAATATAAACAACAATTACTATTAACCAGTACTATTATGATACTATTAACTATGAATGCAGATTCATTCAAATGTGAAAGGTAACCTGTAGTTAAATAATATATCTATAGGTGCTACCTGTTTACGAAAAAACAGTAATGATTGTAAATAAAAATTAAAGAGCATACTTTGGCAATAAAAAATGATTTATATTTTATTGACTAGACGATAATAATGTTAATCTCATGTTTTTTTGCATGATCACAAAATGTTCGGAATTAGTTTTGCTGTCGTCTATTATTACGAACAGAAAATAATAAAGTAAAGACTTTCAGAAAATCAATGAATAACAGTTATAATGAACGAGGTTTAAACATGAGGGCCAAGAAGCTTAAGGTCCTTAATCAATTACCTATATTATGGTAAAGAAGCAAATGTGTAACAGCCCTTTTATGATGCCATCTGGCAACTACCTTTTTCAACCAGTCAATATGACTGGAACAAATTATGAAAGGGGTAACATTTCTGCTTAACCCTTTCCCTAATAGAGACGGTTTCTGACTCTTTTGCAGCAGACGACGTAGGAAAAGATTGTCGCCAAAGGTACAATTGCTCAATATGTGAAAGTTATCCTTTTTCAACAATATTTAATAATTATACTTTGTATGAGTGAATCTATAGATCATGCATAGGAATTTGAGGTATTTTAAAAATGTTCATACCACTTTTTTTGCGGGAAACAACGTCTCTCCATTTGACGTTACGCCAAATGAAGTGTTACGGAAATGACGTCACATCGTTCATTGGCTACGGTACAGTCAAACTTTATGTTCTGACGTCGAATTGCGGTCGTTTATTTCAGTTCCATTTTTTTTTTTAACTTTTTTGTACAAAAGTTAGATCACACGAAAAAAACACAGCACTTTTATGACCTTAAATGCCGATTAAAATTTTGTTTTAAAAAGATTAACTAGACGACAATAATTTTCAATCTGTGTTTTACGTCTGGCCGACCGCTTTATATATGTTACAGTAATATTGTGAAACCAGGGATTTCATGAAATCCCTGAAAATTTCAGTAATTTCGCGAAATTACTGTTTCACTCAGGGATTTCATGAAACCCCTGAAAATTCCAGTAATTTCGTGAAATCCCTGAAAAATGTAGTCAGGGTTTCATGAAATCCCTAAGAGGAAATAAGCAGACAATACATCTGGTGATTTTTTATTTATTGATACAATTGAATAATCAGGTATACATTTCAGGTATAGTTTCTTGCGTAGTTCAACCAAACTGCAAACTTACAATGACAATAAACCCCTTCACTGCTTACCTTAAACTATAGTGTTATATGGAAACAGATTATATCAGGATGAGACACCGAGTAACTCGGCGTCTCATCCGGATCCATGCTGTTTGACACTCGGCCAATATTTTCGCCAAAATTACAAACTGCAAACTGTTGTGAATCAGAGAGAAAACAGTAAAACTCATCAATTTACCGGCATCTAATTTATTGACTGCAGTAACTGATTAATGCGGCACACATTTCCCTTTGTATATTGGGCATATCTATCAAAAGTTTATTTGTTGGAGCATGTGAGGCTGGAATGACATCTTGAGTTACACTTCAGCTTTGCTTTAAAACATTTGCATCTGTTGGACTGGCACTTTTTTGGACCGTTGCAGTTGCACTTGGTAAAACCTTGCCCACCAGATGAAGATTCCGCAATAACAGCAGAACGAAGTGACGTTACATTCTCCCGACTAACATCAGATTCTGTCAGTAATCGCTGAGGACACAGATCAAACTGGTTCCTGGAGTATTGTCCCTTTAAAACACCCGCCTTTACAGCAATCTTGTACTGGTCAGTGTCGACGTCTTTGTTGACGATGACACCAATAATGTTACGAGGATCCCCTCTGCCACGATCTACTGCCGGTATAGAAACAGCCACATTGTCCCCAGGCACAGGTTTTGAGATCCACACGGCTGCGTTTCACCATCCTCTCTGCCTGAGATAGTAGTGCTGCATAGGCTTCAGCTCTACGCTTCCTGATCTGGATAGTGTGGTCTTCCAAGATTGGTGTGGTGGTGACTGATGAGGATATCTGGGAATGGTCTGGCGGGTTCATTTCACTGGTAGAAGGCAGTATGATAAGTACAGTGTCTTCATGGTAAGCTGGTGTAGAGGGCTGCTTAAGTCGGCTGGTATACTGTCAGTTTCATGTGGAGATGTTGGGCTGCTTGAGGAGGCTGTAATGCTGTCAGTTTCATGAGAAGGAGTTGTGCTGCTTGAGATGACTTGTATGATGTCAGCTTCTTGTGTATGATGTGTGCTACACGAGAAAGCAGCCAGAAGATCATCCTCACTCTCCATCCTGTAGATCACTTCTGTGGGTAGTGCTGAAGAGGTTAAGCCCACTCGAGCTTCACACCCAAACATGGCCGAGTATGGTGAACACTTAATCCCCGAGTGATGTGCTGAGTTCTTCTGGAATTGTACAAACTTGATGCCTGTAGCCCAGTCCTGTGTTTCATTATCTGCCATCCATGCCACTAACATGTCCTTGATGTCTCCGTTTGCACGTTCTACAGAACCTTGGCTTTGTGGATGACGGGGTTTGCCATGCACAAGCTTAAGGGTTGGCCACACCTCCTTCAGCTCTGTGATCACATGGGATGTAAACTCTGAACCATTGTCACTCTGGAGAATGACAGGAGCTCCCATGAGGAGGAATATGTCCATGAGCTGGAAGGCAACCTCTGAGACACGCTTGGTGGTGAGTGGTCGGATGACACAACATTTGGTCAGGTGGTCCTGGTAAACCATGATCCACTTGTAGTTGGAGTGTGCCATAGCCTGCATGTCTATTAAATCAACCTGGCCTCTACATGCAAACTCCTTGTTCAGAATAGGTCGCACCACTACACCCTTGGTCATTGGACGCTTCCTCTTTTTCTGACACTCCGCACACAGTGACTTGAAGTGCTCTAGAGCCTTGGTAGTGAAGTTCGCATATTTTAGTTGTAGTTCCTTGATCATGCGATCACGACCACCATGACCAGTAGCAATGTGGGCACACTAGATGACATCAAATGTGTCCTCAATAGTGACATAGTAAAGAGGCGACTCCTCTGGATGTGTACGCTTCTTTATCAGTTTCTCCACATCACCACACTGGAGAATCTCATACCTGAAATGACAGTTAATTACATTATATTAAATAACATTAAAGTAACTCGTATCGTTTTTATAGCGGTAATGACTCAGATCTGAGGGCTTAATCAACACTTGCATATTCTACACAAGCAGTATAGACTCAGCTCAAAGGGCTTAATGGACACATGAATATTCTATGCAAGCAGTATAGACCCAGTTCAAAGGGCTTAATCAACACATGGATATTCTATGCAAGTAATATAGACTCAGATCAGAGGGATCAATCATCAGATATATGTTCAAGCAGTACAGACTCAGACCAGTCTTAATCGACACATGAATATTCTATGCAAGCAGTATAGACTCAGCTGAAAGGGCTTAATCGACACATGAATATTCTATGCAAGCAGTATAGACTCAGCTGAAAGGGCTTAATCGACACATGAATATTCTATGCAAGCAGTATAGACTCAGCTCAAAGGGCTTAATGGACACATGCATATTCTATGCAAGCAGTATAGACCCAGTTCAAAGGGCTTAATCAACACATGGATATTCTATGCAAGTAATATAGACTCAGATCAGAGGGATCAATCATCAGATATATGTTCAAGCAGTACAGACTCAGACCAGTCTTAATCGACACATGAATATTCTATGCAAGCAGTATAGACTAAAATCAGAGGGTTCATTTATCACATGTTTATTCTAAGGAAGCAGTATAGACTAAGATCAGAGGGATATTTATCACATGTATAGGCTTTGATCTGAGGGCTCATTTATCACATGCACAGTCTATGCGAACAGGATAGACTCAGATCAAAGGGCCCACCCCTATTGTCCTGACAAACACCTTTTTCCTGGTAGTGCACATCAGTAGAAGTGGCTTCCTGACACATTGACATATGGTCAGACAGACCCCCAGGCCCACCCCTATTGTCCTGACAAACACCTTTTTCCTGGTAGTGCACATCAGTAGAAGTGGCTTCCTGACACTGTTTGTGCTAATGAGTGATGTAATAATCAGAAAAAAACCCACAACTGTATAGTAAGTTAACTAAAATAGAATTACACAGATTTACTGAAATCAGCCAGTAAGATAGTGTAAAATCCCTGCCCATATTTCAGGGATTTCATGAAATCCCTGAGTGAAACAGTAATTTCGCGAAATTACTGAAATTTTCAGGGATTTCATGAAATCCCTGGTTTCACAATCTTACTGTAACATATACATATCCAAAATGGCGGCCACGTAGATTTTGCCAGTTTCATTTCGGAAAGCTTCATGGGTTATTGAAAAAAAAAAAAATTCTCATACCTGTTACCCATTTATGTATTCCTTTCGTATTATTACATTTCAATTGGCTGAAGCAAATGCCCTTGTATTTTGCATTTGGTATGTAGGTTTTGGAGGAAAAGTTATTTGTAGGAAAATCTAAAAAGACAGACAGACAGACAGACAGACAGACAACGCCGATGTTGGACGATGAGTGATCACAATAGATCACACCTCACTCCATGCTCAGGCGAGCTAATAAACAAAAGAGCCAAAATGGTTCTTAATCGATCACCTGAGTGATAGTATAGTAGCAAATCGATTACCTGAGCGATAGTATAGTAGCAAATCGATCACATGAGTGATAGTATAGTAGCAAATCGATCACCTGAGTGATAGTATAGTAGCAAATCGATCTCCTGAGTGATAGTATAGTAGCAAATGTGTAACTACCAATATGCGGGAGTATTGGATCAAGAGTTGGAATAAATCTGAAAGGAATCAATGCTATAAATGAAACAGCTTACCAGTAAAGGACATTTATAATAAGGCATTCAATCTTTGAACAATTTGAAAGAAGTCCACACAAGGAACATCCATATGAAGAACCCCAAATGGTACATTCCTATGACGTTTGGTTGATTTAAGCCTTTGGCTCAGGTGATCTAAAGTGATCAACGTGAGATCAACCAGTAACTTAATAAGGGAACAATGGCTACCTAATTGAGGGGTTTATGACCACACAATAGAGGGGATTTTGACTACCCCGTTAACACAATCGAGGGGATTTCGACTACTAGACCGAGTGGATTTATATCTAGGCAGAAATAGGGGCTGGGCTGTCTTTGTAATTGAAAGTATAGTATAATTTTTAATATAGTTGAAAGCATTATAGCGATTGGGGAAATTGCTCATTAAGAGCAACTTCTCAGTTTTACAACAATGTTACCAAAAAGTATCTGCTGCAGAGAGGTCACAAGATGTCTATATGTAGGAAAGCGTTAATGGAATTGTATTTCTTTAAAAATGGTAAAATCATGACATATTTAAAACACAACGTCTTGTAAACTAATTTTACGCCATCTAAAATTTAAATATTTAAGGGGAACATGAGACATGGTTTAGTGAGATAGAGAAGAAAATATTGTGTGAAAAGCAGAAAGTTACTATTCGTGAATAATTTCCCCTTTGTATACAAGTTTTATTATAAATTCTTCCAATTCGAGGTGGATTTAAAAGTGTTATGTACCAGTCTCCACCAGTTTACCGTATGCTATTATTATACAGGTCATTTGTAAGATGCGTAGATCTCGAAAAATATCGAATCTCTGTATAAGCGTTAACACACTCAAAAGGAGATGTACGCCTCTACAACGGAATAAAATTGATTGATTAAATGAGGTTTAATGCCTTTTTCAACAATTCCTCAGTCAAATCAGGGAGAAAAGTTATCTTATCAATGTATTTCTTGACTTTCTCACACCAGTACTCCACACAGTTTTTTCTAAGCAATTGCCTGATTTTCCAACATAGAACACTATCTGTCAAATTGATGGAAGACGTAGGACTCTTGTCCCATTGGCTTTTTTCAAACGTCAGAAAGAACACTGAGCTGGTGTTTGAACTCAAACTTTTTGGACTGGCAGCGTAAATCGCTAACGACTGACCTACAGGGACCGGCCTATAGGAGAAGACATTCTTAATGGATAAAAAGTCTGTCTCTCTTTCAAGTGTCACTGTCTATCACACTAACAGACAACTTTTTCTCTACCTTTTGCGTCGCTCTAATTTTATTACAAACTAGAATACTTTGATCACAGTGTGATAATATCTCATCACTCCTTTGCTTATGCTGCATATGCGTGGCAAAGCTTATCAGACAAATACTTTCACATGTTGGAATGCAAAACAAAAATGAATAATTCCAAGTCTACTTAAGCCGTCTTTAGATATGCTACACCTGTGTGTATACTTCATCAACTCCCTCATTACTTTAATAGTGTAAGCACTATTCAGTCTCTTTGTTATATTTTGAAAAGAGAGATTTATATCGTGCTCTAGTAATTTTCAAACTACATACAGTAGTCTTTGGACTCGTAAACAAATATAACAATATTGAGAGAAAAGAAGCAGAAACGCGTACACATTTGAATTAGGAGGTTAACATTGTTGAAAATAGTGTTAAAATATCTAAATCTTTTTTTCGTGGTAATATACTTTCAAATATAGCACCTGCTGATGTATAGGGTCACATCGAGACGACTTTTTACGCTGCCTCGTCAGATCCAATATTCACTCATCGAAGTACTTTGGTCTGATTCCAACGAGATTGGTTTAAAACCTGAACCCGAAGCATCCCTATAAATAGTACTGCACTTACTATGACCCTTTCTATGTTACTAGCTGTCACTTGTTAACGAGTCGGAAACAGATATCAATACATTTTATTTACGATTTACTGGAATTAAAAATGTTGTTTTATTGAATACGTGAATTAGCGATAAAACATTTCATCTAAACTACGATGTTTATAAGACGTAATTACATGGAGTTATTGACTTCTATGTACTTATTGATGTGCAACCTATATAGTATTGTATCAAGTTGTTTCATATCACAGGTAATATAGTATTGTATGAAGTTGTTTCATATCACAGGTAATATTGTATTGTATGAAGTTGTTTCATATCACAGGTAATATAGTATTGTATGAAGTTGTTTTATATCACAGGTAGTATTGTATTGTATTATGTTGTATCATGTTGTTTTATATCACAGGTAATATAGTATTGTATCAAGTTGTTTTATATCACAGGTAGTATTGTATTGTATCAAGTTGTTTCATATCACAGGTAATATAGTATTGTATCAAGTTATATCATAGCACAGGTAATATTGTATTGTATCAAGTTGTTTCATATCACAGGTAATATAGTATTGTATCAAGTTGTTTTATATCATAGGTAATATAGTATTGTATGAAGTTGTTTCATATCACAGGTAATGTTGTATTGTATCAAGTTGTTTCATATCACAGGTAATATTGTATTGTAAGTTGTTTTATATCACAGGTAATATAGTATTGTATCAAGTTATATCATATCACAGGTAATATAGTATTGTATCAAGTTATATTATATCACAGGTAATATAGTATTGTATCAAGTTATATCATATCACAGGTAATATGGTATTGTATGAAGTTGTTTTATATCACAGGTAATCTAACCAAGTGAATCAAAACAAACAAACTTTCACCTTTTCGAAGAGATTGAGAAATATTAAATTTAATAACCAAATGTTGAATGAAGACTGATTTCTTTGAATAAATGGATTATTCAACTCTCGAACGACAACATGAGAGGACTTAAATATTCTCTGTCTCTACGTATGGGATGACAAATACCATGAGGTTTAATAAGTGCAAAGGGGGGGTTATACATGTTAACATGTACTATTAGCCCTTTCCGACATATAGACAAGTTCGGTCGACCTTTGAAAAAACTTTATGGCAAACGCAGAAACTGCTTATAATAAGCAATTTCTCGTTTTGCCTCAAAGCTTTAAACTCTGTTTTTGGTAAACTTTAAACAAATCTCCAGATGATTTCAAAGTCGCCATCTGCAGATTTGTTGCATGAGGAAAAGGGTTATAACTTTTTGTTTGGGTATGTTCAGTACGGATGGTGAAATGAATTATCTCATTCTTGTTTTACACTATTGTGTGTATGATAGGATCGTTATACTGCCTGTTGTATAGGGTGTATCTGGAAATGTACATGTTGGCATTTTATAACAGTATAGATTCCGATCATCTTGCACACTACTGTCAGAACCTACACTAATTAAAAGGGTCTTCTAACAAGCTTGTGAATATAATATGTGAAGAGTGTAGATGTTGATCAGACTAAGTGGATATATATTATTCACAAACCAACTTGTACTTTTCTCATGGACGCGCTCATTAAATAGTTAAAAAGGTCGATGCTGAGGTTAGATCTTCACCTTCACGTATCGACAGACAACCCGATTAGGTATTCACCTTCACGTATCGACAGACAACCCGATTAGGTCTTCACCTTCACGTATCGACAGACAATACGATTATGTCTTCACCTTCACGTATCGACAGACAACTCGATTTGGTCTTCATCTTCACGTATCAATGGACAACTCGATTCTTCACCTTCACGTACTGACGGACAACTCGATTAGGGCTTCACCTTCATGTATCGACGGACAACTCGATTAGGTCCTCGCTTTCACGTTTTCACGGACAACTAGATTAGGTCCTCGCTTTCACGTTTTCACGGACAACTCGATTAGGTCTCAACTTCACGTATCATCGGATAACTCGATTAGGTCTTCACCTTCACGTAACGATGTTGATGTTAGGTCTTCACCTTCACGTAACGATGCTGATGTTAGGTCTTCACCTTCACGTAACGATGCTGATGTTAGGTCTTCACATTCACGTAACGATGCTGATGATAGGTCTTCACCTTCACGTAACGATGCTGATGTTAGGTCTTCACCTTCACGTAACGATGCTGATGTTAGGTCTTTACATTCACGTATCGATGGACGACAACTCGATTACCACTCGTTCCTTGAACAGCCCCTTAATTATTTATAACTAAATATTGGTATTTAAAAACAGGAGACATAGAAAATAAAGATTCAATTGTCACGTGTTTCATAATATATCAGAACAGTAACTATCCTAATTAAACCCTTTATTGTTGGTACCTACACGAATCGTACCCACAGCAGGGGAACTTGATGTCTAGTAAGGATTTAATAGGAACGTGAAAACCACCTCTTTCCTAGAGCTCTGAAACTAAAAGTTTGTCAACTTATTTCATCAGTCACGATTTACCTGTCTAAAACGTAACCATTATTGCAAATCTGCAATAATGGGACCAGGTCATAGAATACAGCACTTAAAGATTTGCGACCAAGGACTATTTAAGTCAGCCTGTGACTTTTCGAAGCACAGAAGTTTGATTTTCACACGGCGAAGTCGGTTTCATTTTCCCGAGCACAATGAAGTATGCAGGGTTAGATGCGATTATTTCCCGTTTCCATTATTGGAAACGGACGTGCCGAGGGTAATTCCTAACTTGATTGCGATGTTATCAGGCTTTCCTACTCCACCATTTTTCAATCTAGGTGTACTTTACGGATTGTGCAATAAATAGAGCAGTATAACTACAACACGATATTGCCTCGTCAGGTGATTATACGTTACATCCTCCATTGTCATCGAAAGTCAGACAAAATAAATTGTATAGGCATACTTTATGAATACGGGAAACTCAAGCAATGAACAAAGTTAAAAGTCGTCAATGACTTTTAGAATATGGGTCTAATCCAAGAGTGATGTCACGAAAAGTGTTGTCACTTACATATGTTATCATTTACTGTCACGAACACAGTTGTTGATAGTAACTTCATAACGTCGAAAGTAATCTCATTAAAACACAAACCTGTAATATGTTGTTATGACAAAAAAATCGAGCAGATATGCCTGGTAGAGAGGTATTCCCAAGGACAAACGGCAATGTCGTTAATAAGTTTGCAATTCCCGTCTTATCACACTACACGCACTTGTTTCTTTACGTGTGATCGGTGCTATTTTATCAGTCGGTCATGGAATTCAACATCTTTATATTATGTATCTTCTTTATCAATCAAAGTGAAAATAAAGAAAAGAAAACTAATTCAAGTACTATATCTATTTAAACAACTTGTTAAACTCTTAGGAAACTGCTACCCTTTCCTACAAGAATGTCTGAATGTATTGACAGAATAGTTTCAGGAGCTAGCTAAGTTTTAAAATTTAAATTTAAAATAGTCTGTACTATGATACAAGGTTAACATGGTTCCCCGCAAACCTGTGCACACATTTTGATTGGTTGATTGAATTGGACTTTAACGTCGTTTCCACATTATTTAGTTATATCATGGAGACCAGTTCACTTACCTCTGTGTTTCCAAGCGTTCTCAAACCAGTTCTCCTCATAACGGTCCTTACAAGCAACTGGCTTTCACCCCATATATACTGTTTGCCTATTGGTAGAAGACGAATGATGCGTGTCACAATGACTTTGTCAAACGTCGGTAAGAATATAGGTAAACAGGTCCTTATGTAAATTAAAAACTGTTGATGTAAAATGTTAATCTGTTAATCAATTATATTTATGCAGGGGTCGTACATGCTTATCTTAGAAACCCACGCCCAGAAACAGGTTCTATAAGGTTGAGTTAAAGTGTTACAAAAAACACCGTATAGTATAACACCATTTAATTCTGTGCGAAATCTTTAGCAAACCGTGAACATCAGATAACCGTAACGCACTACCTATAACTGATATAATCGAAAAGGCACAAGTTGTAAATTGAGAACAGTTTAGGTTAGCATGTGCATTACCGAAGTCTTATACGAATCAACATCGTTCAAAAGTGTATATCTTCATCAGACTGCGGGGGATACGAATCTGCCTGTCAGATTCAAATATAATTTGATAGAAATGTTCCTTGTGTGACCCTCTATAACAATTGTTCAAGCCATACTGATTGGTGGAAAAACATGGCAGTCAGGTGGCATCAGAAAAGGGGCAAAATGACAAAATTTGAAAATTCCATTTTTATGAAAGTGCTTGTCTGATTTTAAGAAAATATAATACGAATCTTACTTTAATGATCCTCTATTTAATTTGTTTAAGCCGTTTTGATTGGTTACACAATCATATCAACCAGGTGTCATCACAAAAGGGGTAAATTGAACTTTTAGCTACAAATGACAACCAACTCCTACGATTCCAATAGACCAATTTTCACAAAACATCACAGGAATGTTCCTTTGGTGGTCCTCTTTTAAAATTGTTCAAAGATTTAAATTCCATTGAGAACGTTGGTTGCTGTGGCATCAGAAAGGGGACAAAATGTCCAAACTTTAAAAATCTTCTCCTCCGAATCTGCCTGTCAGATTCAAATATAATTTGGTAGAAATGTTCCTTGGGTGACCTTCTATAACAATTGTTCAAGCCATACTGATTGGTCGAAAAACATGGCAGTCAGGAGGCATCAGAAAAGGGGAAAAATGACAAAATTTGAAGATTCCATTTTTATGAAAGTGTTTGTCTGATTTTAAGAAAATATAATACGAATCTTACTGTAATGATCCTCTATTTAATTTGTTTAAGCCGTTTTGATTGGTTACAGAATCATATCAACCAGGCGTCATCACAAAAGGGGTAAATTGAACTTTTAGCTACAAATGACAACCAACTTCTACCATTCCAATAGACCAATTTCCACAAAACATCACAGGAATGTTCCTTTGGTGGTCCTCTTTCAAAATTGTTCAAAGATTTAAATTCCATTGAGAAATTTGGTGGCTGCGGCATTAGAAAGTGAGAATAATACCCAAATTTTAAAATCCTTTACCTTCATAATCTACTTGTGGGATTGCAAGATAATTTGGTAGAAATGTTCCTTAAGTGACCCTCTAAAACAATTGTTGAAGCCACATTGATTTCGTTGAAAAACAGGGCAGCAAGGTGGCATCAGGAAAGGTGCAAAATGACAAAAACTTTATAATTCCATTCTCATTTAAGTTCTTGTTAGATTTCAAGATATAAATGGCCTTTACTGATAAGCTGTTTCTTGAGAAGTGTCCACTCCTTGCAGTTTCATTTGCACTCCTTGATCAAATTTCCCCAGATATTTGCAGTTAAATATTTGCTACTAATTTACTATCAATTAGGTGATCGATTTAGGGCCATCTTGGCCCTCTTGTAATTTAAAGTAGATTAGTCTTTTAACAAGCCCTATGTTCAATGTCAATGTATGGTAGCAAACGCTAACAAATCCACCAATCATCTTATAGTTTTTTCATTTCTAGTACGAACCGTTACGAACCGTTACGAACCGTTACGAACCGTTACGAACCGTTACGAACCGTTACGAACCGTTACGAACCGTTACGAACCGTGAGACACCAAACTGTTACACTGAACGCAATTACAAGCGCAACTTAAAACAACTGTGTCGTCGGTGTTTCTTTATTGTATTATGAATCATTTTGTCTAAAACAATGCAAACATGAGCCAATTCATATAGACATCCATCTTTGTGGATATTGAAAAGTATAAAGTATTTGGACTAGTACCCGTATTCCAAGCCATTCTAATTACTATTACTGCTTATTCTAAGTGTCTTCTCTTTACATCAATCGGTTATCCCTTTCCCAGCGCAGCAAGCGAATTTGAAAATATGTAGGCAAAATATGAACAATTATGCTAGACATTGTCACAAAAAGAGACATGGCAGGTTATGTGCAATTTCTCTCAGTTTAAACTTATTTTTCATCGATTGCGAAACAAGCTTTTAGCTTATATTAATCACGCTCGATGACTCCTTCCTGGAGACTGAACCAGTACTCGCATCGTTTGTGTGGAAGAATCCCGGAGTCAGAACCCGCTCATCATGGGACTCGAACCATTTGCTGTCTCATATAATGATAAAACCGTCACATGCATTAGAAATGTCGTCACATGTATTAATCAAAATGTCACACATCAGGGTAAAACTACCACACTTAATGTTGATCCCACTACATGGAATGACAATTCTGTCACATGTAATGATAAAACCGCTACATGTATTAATCAAAATGTCACACATCAGGGTAAAACTACCACACGTAATGTTGACCCCACAACATGAAATAACAATTCTGTCACATAGAATTATATAACCGTCACATGTATTAGAAATGTTGTCACATGTATGAATAAATGTGTCACATATAAAGGTGAAACTGCCACACATAATGTTGACTCCAACACACAAAATGATCTTTCTGTCGCATGTAATGAAAAAACCGTCACATGTATTAGAAGTGTCGTCACATGTATGAATAAAAGTGTCACATATCAGGGTAAAACTACCTCACGTAATGTTGACCCCACAAATAAGGCAGTTACGGCGTTCCATATTTAACGTCCCTTTGAGTATATCACACAATCAAATACATCAAACATGCACGAACAGTCATGGTAAGTTGCACCTGTTTGGCACCGATAACTGATTCTCTCATTCCTAGATGTGTTTTTTCTGATGAGGTCACGATAGAGATGTAGCATTTCTTATCTCTAGGTTATTGTTTTTACATGTCTAAGAGAACTAGCTGTCTGTCTTGAATTTTAGACAGAAGATCAAAAACGAACAGACTGTTATCGCATCAATGATTATGACAGTAAGACGGCATTAAGCTTTTATGTATCGACACTTACCCAATGTTTCTCACTGACTTTAAAGCTGTGTATATCAGCAACCGCTATGTATGATAGTAAGCTTTTTTCCATACTTATTTCCGTTGGAAGAAAAGGTTGTTATGATAGGTGCGATATGAAATGGATTCCGAAAAGTGGCGACACGAAATCATGTTTTGTCGGCGTTTAAAGGAAATATCCGTCTGAAATCCCTTTTACGTGGAAAATGTCTTCTGAAAACACAAACAAAGGTTGTCTAACTTGAGAACAAAGAATTGATTGTTTGTTTGGTGTTTTACGCCGCCTTCAACAATTGTCCAGTTATATCACGGCGTGTCCTGGGTGGATTGCCAGTACTACTGGTCCATTTATCCTGACACCAGCCTGTCAGTCGTAATGCTAACCCCACAACCATGAGCGCTAAGGGGGGCAGCCATTACTCTATGAATTTGCAATAATTAGATGTATACTTTGATGGCATACCTTGTCATATAGAATATCATGCTCGCCTTGGTTTTTGTTATACAAGATGGCGACGTCCTCCGCGCGCAAGGTCACATGTGTAAAGGTATGTTGTGTGTAAAGTATTTTAGTCTCCTTGGCGCAAAAAGAAAAGGATGAAAAGACAACATGATTTTAATGTATGCTGTTATTTTAATAATTTTGAAAGTTAATATTCTTTTTAGGAATTATGTAAGCAAAAAGGTATCTTTTCTGTCTGATAATGTATTTCTTTTGTTATGTCAGTAAATAAGAAAATGTATGATATGTATTTGTTCGTGTATTGTAAAAGAACTTGGTAAATAGTAGTATTATATAATCGCGTCACTATGTTGTGTATCGTGTACATGTACTCTTGAGATACACGAACTCATGTTGGTGCTGGAAATGTATGAGGATCAATCAAAACACTGTCACTTTCATTTATGATTCGTGAAACGTATTTTAAAAGACAGCACATTGTCCTTAACAATATATACCGTCAATGAAGCTTATAAGAATGATATGGTGTATAAACCAACTGGAGAATAATTGCCAATAGTGCAGATTCTGTGTATGTTAAAACAGTCATTATTCGTACACAAGTGAACGGCGCCCTGCTAAAACTAACTGCAACACATGTGAGAGCAATGTAGGTCCAGATCAGTCGACGCATCCACGCAGTCTAATCTGATTATGCACTATTCGCCAAATAGTTATACAAGTTATCAAGAAGCTGCTGTAAAGCAAAATCCATTTGGACCATTAGCATACGCATGCGCAGTAAATCCTCCTCACGTGTACAAACACGTTTCAGTGGTTTCACCGGAGCATCGCTCAAATAGCCATTGAGATGAAAGATAGTCTTATCTCTTATGTATTGACAGCCGCAGGTCCTTGTGGTACTGAACATGTCATAGAAAGATGTTGTCTTAAATATTGCACAAAGCAATAGTATGGCGGCATGTTTTCCGTACATATATTTTTACATGTATGTTTAAGTTCAAACTACATCGAACATAAGCATACATTTCTCATTCCAAATGATGCTGTTGTATTTATTGTATAGGACACCCTTTTGATATAGAAATGAATGAACTAAATGCTTACGCGTGACATAAGTAAATAATTACACCATTGAGATTATTGTATTGGGACAGTACGGAAGATGCAATACTAAATCGTTGAGCGTAATTATCTTAAAATAGACCGTAAAACATACCAATTCAATTGTTTGAATACTAAAACCAAGCAATGCCATTTTGTTTTCATTGTTATCTGACCAGACGCCGACTTGTTCATGTTAGTACAATAAAAATGAGGTATTTACGAAGTTTTATTTCATCATGAGTCAGTTTATTCTCGCGCCTTTCTCTGTTGTCAAAGAAACTCAGGAGTACTAAAAGTCGGGTTTAAATGAAACCCCAAAGATTCAATAAATTCAAAGATGTTGAAAGTACAAAGAAAACATGGATAGTGGTGATTGAAGGGATACGGAAAATGAAAAAGGTCATTATTCAGTTAATTTTGTTTCGTTTACTGCATACACAATAAAAAAAAACTGTTTCAGAAGATTGGTTCACTATTTTACTGTTTAGACTAGATACAGTATGAATTTCGCTTAACTAGAAATGTACATACATTGAATTAATTTACCGGCCTTTGTCTCTTTTTTTAAATTTGTAAATCTCACACATGTATATAGAGTGTAAAAGAAATGTTTTAAAAGTCATTTACCTTAAATTAATATACTTAGTAAGGACAAAGAGAAATTTCGATATGTGGTCACACTGGCAGGTCTATAAATCTCCTTGTGCTAAATTTCAAGACAATCATACTGGAAGCCGCCTACTAAAGCGGCTTCCAATGTAACTGTAACAAAAATGTAAAGCTCTTAGTTCAATTGATATTTAATTATTAATGCCAAGTTATCTATTTAATAGACCTGTTTTGCATGCAAAGTTTTATTCCTGGTTGAAACTAGAGACAAATTAAAGATATACTGTTCATTTACACGAAACTACTCGACATGCTGCGTGATGAATGAGTCTGGTTGTGGTGGAAAAGCCTCTTGGATTTAACGTAAATTGACGTTATATGTCAGAATCTATAATTGCCATGTCTCTTGTAGTTTAAATAGTATCCCCAGAAAGTCCAAGGATGCTCGAGTGAGGAACTGAGTATTCACTGTTCGATTAAGCAAACATATTCCCTTTATTTAACGCATCTAAACTTTTTCGAATTGAAGCAAATAGCAGGGAAACGACTGTTATCCAGAAGTTTGAATCCAATTAATTTGTATTCAAAAGATATCTCCAAAAGATTTAACAATACTTTGATCTACGGCATTAATTTTACCAGTTAGTTTCAAATTTCTGCGTTTAGCTCGTTTGTCGCCGGTTGAAGCCGGTGACTTTATTTATTTTCGTTTTTGCAGATTTCATATGAGTCATATAGGACAAGCTAAATGTAAATGCATCAACAATATTACGGTTGCGATTGTTTAAAAAAATTGAGGTGTGATACATTCGAAAAGAAATTCATGTTTCCAATGTTTTAATTTATTGTGTTTCATTAATCTTGTAATGTATTTCAGTTTATGTCATGCTATTTACGACTATTTAGTCGCGGTCCCTGATTAGACTGGCAGCAGACGTTAATGTTAAAGTATCATTACAATATTAGCATTAAATAACAACTATTTGTCTTTTTAATAGTAATTCCTCAATTACTGAACGTTCTTATAAGGTTCAAAGACATGTCTTGGTTTATGTAGATTTAATATAATGTTAATTCATGTTGCACTAAAATAGTAAAATGTATACACTGTTTCTAATCTACATGTTGTCGATTAATATAGACACAATGAGGTGTGATATAAACTTGCTCTGTGATTGGCTAATTATTTTACAAAGAAATCCTATTATCAATATTACTTGACAAGACTTTTGATTCACCACAACAACTTAAATAATTTAATAAACCATTAACTAAATGATTTACATGTAAGAACATATTTCCTTTGCATTTTCTCCCCAACGATACGATGAAAATGACACGAGCGGGAAAACTTGTAATAAAATATGAATTTTGTTTTCCATAGCAATGACGCGTTCGGCTAGTGTTTTTATCTCTATTTAACCGCTGCAATAACTATTACGTTTATGTTACGATACGATGCAAATGACACGAGCGGGAAAACTTCATAGATGCTCAAAAGCCTCAATATACAACCCCAAAAATGGTAAATTAAAAGGTGACTTAAGATGTTAATTTACCTCGAAACAAATGAAGAAAGCAACAAACTGAGACAAAACTTGTTTTTATTGAAACACAAGAGAAAGTTGATGCAATGCATCAATGTCGCCGGATATCCATAGTGCAGTTATGCATAACACTAACATTATAGTAGTTGAATAAGCAGTTATCAACTGAGGGGCATATTGGAACATCAGGGGTGGGGTCAAGTGAAAATGTATCATAACTTGCATTGTTTTGTCAACGAAGTGAATGATAATTGAAGCCTTTCATTGTTTATGATCAATCTCCATTCCAAAGTAGGTTGACTAGACACACAACCAACTAATTATTGATCATAAACAGTAATGGAAATGAGAAATCTTGCCAATCATTAGTCTTAGTATGTATACAGTGCTTTCATTAAGGAATAATTATAAGATTTGTGAATTCCACATACACTTTTCAAGATGTTTGTCAGAATATTTGAATTTTATTATTTTTCAATAAAACCACAAAACAGACAATTTAGGATTTGTATGCAATAGCACATAATTTTACCTTTCCTCTATTAAAGTCAACAGTGGACACCTTTGCAGTAATATACTTTTAAAACAATGAGTTAAGGGTTAATCGCTGAGTTTTCTCTTTTTCTCAAAATGATATTAGCTTGGCATCCTAATTATATCATACTTTAACAAATGTTAAAATGTAGTCCAATATTTATAAATTAGACCACATTCGAAATATAATATCAACTAAACAGTTAAATCTCATTGAAATTGTTGTATAATTTAAACTTAATTTCGAACATAAACTGAGCCCTACAACATGTTAATTTATTTTAATTCTTTCCTTCCTTTTTTATAATGAAAATAACAAAAATACTCATGTTTTAAAATTATATTATGATGAGCACCCTTGTGTCAATGATCCATAACAATATGCAGATCGGAAGCAATATGCCTTTAGGGAATTAAATGACACATTTAAAATTGTCAAGGACGAAATAATTTTGTACGAAAGACCCGATTCTTTCTTATTCGCAGAGGTGTCGTTCTTGAAACTCTCTTTATAGGCAGAGAGTGTTCGTTCAAAGTAATTTTTCTATTAAAACTAGTTTTTATCTCGGTTTGTTCTTTTCTTCATTTGTTTCGAACCAAATAAACATTTTAAATCACCTACGATTTACTATTTGTAAGTGAGTGTAAAGAGACGGCTCTCTGCAAATGAGATTGATCTACGCAGTTGGTATTCGCGAGTCACGCTTCAAGCAGGTGCGCGTATGTAAACAAATTAGACTGCGACGTAAAGGTTTGTAGTTATCGCCTTTTGAGTACATGTAGTATATAGTGTAAAAGTAAAGTATACCAGTCTAGCTAATAGGGACTGTTTTGTCTTCGTAAATAAAACAACAAAACATAAATGCGAGAAACTGAAAATACCTAAAACATCGGAATATTTATTTCATTTTAGATGTGTCATTACTTAGTGTTTTTAAACAAACACAATTGTAATATGTTCAAGACATCTAAATGTGTTTCTTTTTAATAATAATCCCCCCTCCCATGTGATTTCCGAAAACCTATTAAAAATAGAAGTCGCGGGCTTCTGCCCGGCGACTAATGACTGTTAAGAACTGGTTCTTTCGTATCCAATTAATATTGTTATTGACACAATACAGGCAATTAATATTGTTATTGACACAATACAGGCAATTAATATTGTTATTGACACAATACAGGCAATTAATATTGTTATTGACACAATGCAGGCAATTAATATTGTTATTGACACAATACAGGCAATTAATATTGTTATTGACACAATGCAGGCAATTAATATTGTTATTGACACAATGCAGGCAATTAATATTGTTATTGACACAATACAGGCAATTACTATTGTTATTGACACAATGCAGGCAATTACTATTGTTATTGACACAATGCAGGCAATTACTATTGTTATTGACACAATACAGGCAATTACTATTGTTATTGACACAATACAGGCAATTACTATTGTTATTGACACAATACAGGCAATTACTATTGTTATTGACACAATACAGGCAATTACTATTGTTATTGACATAATACAGGTAATTACTATTGTTATTGACACAATACAGGCAATTAATATTGTTATTGACACAATACAGGCAATTACTGTTGTTATTGACACAATACAGGCAATTACTATTGTTATTGACACAATACAGGCAATTAATATTGTTATTGACACAATACAGGCAATTAATATTGTTATTGACACAATACAGGCAATTAAGATTGTTATTGACACAATACAGGCAATTACTATTGTTATTGACACAATACAGGCAATTACTATTGTTATTGACACATTACAGGCAATTACTATTGTTATTGACACAATACAGGCAATTACTATTGTTATTGACACATTACAGGCAATTACTATTGTTATTGACACAATACAGGCAATTACTATTGTTATTGACACAATACAGGCAGTTAATGTTGTTATTGACACAATACTGGCATTTTTGTTTGCGCTCTGCACATATTTTATGCACCATTGACACAAGGGGGCTCATGTAAATAAAACTTAAAACATGAATAGTTTGCTATTTTCATATTGAAAAAAAGTAAGAAAGAATAATATTGAATTTACATGTTATATACTGTTTATATTTGATATCATTTTGAGAAAAGGAGAAAACTCATGTCTAAAGCAATTTTATCTTTTTCGCAATGTTTTAAAAGAAGACTGCTGCAAAGGTGTCAAATGTTCGCACTAACAGAGAGATAACAGGTTACACGCTACTTTTTATTAAATGGATTTTTTTTGTTGTGGTTTTATTAACAAATATAAAACTTCTAATATTCTGACAAAAAAATCTGGAAATTTGTATGTGAAATTTCACAAATCATGGGATTAGTCCTTAATGATAGCACTATATATATATTCAAACTAATGCATGTCAAGATGATTCATTTTCATTACTGTTTATGATCAACAACCGATGAACATCTGGCTGTATGTGAGGTCATTTTACATGTAGCTTAGATTGGAGACTGGTCTTAAACAAGGAAATGCTTCAATTCTATTTGAAAAAAGAAAAGCAATTTATGATAATGTTTTACTTGATCCCACCCCTGGTATTCAAATTCGCATTGCAGTTGTTTACTGTTTATTTAACTTCAATAATTTAAGTGCTATATATATATATATACATGTACATTAATGCAGTCCGAATTGCATAAACTTTCTCTTGTCATTTATGAGAACGTCTCTTTTGATGTTGAGAGGACTGTCCCAAAATTGAACGCAGAGTTTTGCAGGCAATTTTACCAGTTGTTTCATAAGTTTGATAAGTTTATTTTAATTATCTTACATTGGGCCTTGCCAGCCCATTTGGACACAATAACTATGCAAACAAATTGAATAACTTTTAAGATGTCAGCTGACTTCTATAAACATTTAAAGTGACGATGGAGTCTGTGTATATTTTGAAATAACAATAAAAAAACTCACCAGTCAAATTAGTTCGGCTTTCATTGATGTGTTCATCCATTAAAATATGCATGTTAGCATAATTTCACTTTATTACATAAACAGTTTAGAGCTCTTGGTATATATATATGTGTGTTCAGTTCGAACATGTAACTATTGGACCGATGGCTAAACAGTTTAGCTAAACACTATTCTGAATAGCGTTACATCAAAAGCTAACTTTTACAAGATTACAAATTGTCTTGCTTTAGTGCAACGAATAAGAAATTATAATTGTCGTCTTTTTAATCATCTTTCTTTAAAATCAATATTTAAAGATTTATTTAAGACGACAGCAATAGGACTACTACATGTACACCCGAACCTAACGTTTGACTGTACCGTAGCCAAGGACGACGTCGCGTCATTTCCGTAACACTTCACTTTAGCGTAACGTCAAATGGAGCGACGTCTTAACCGCAAAAAAGGTGGGATCAACATGAAATACTCCAAATTCCTATACATGAGCACTAGATTCACTCATACAAAGTTGTTATAACATATATACGTTGTGTAGTTTTAGATCAGATCAGACTGTGTATGAACAGGTCAATCTTGATCCCCATACGCAACAAATACATAAAGGACCACTCATATCCATACAGGCTTAATAAGTCCTAATATATCTATAGGTGCTACCTATTTACGAAAAAACAGTAAGATGATTGTAAATAAAAATTAAAGAGCATACTTTTGCAATAAAAAATGTTTTATAATAATGTTAATCTCATGTTTTTTGCATGATCACAAAATGTTCGGAATTCGTTTTGCTGTCATCTATTATTACGAACAGAACATTATTAAGTAAAGACAGAAAATCAATGAAGAACATTTATAATGAACGAGGTTTAAACATGAGGGCCAAGATGCTTAAGGTCCTTAATCAATTACCTATATTATGGTAAAGAAGCAAATGTGTAACAGCCCTTTTCTGATGCAATCTGACAACTACCCTTTTCAACCAGTCAATATGGCTTGAAAAAATTATGTAAGAGGTCACATTTCTGCTTAACCCTTTCCCTAATAGAGAAGGTTTCCGACTCCTTTGCAGCAGACGACTTAGGAAAAGATTGTCGCCAAAGATACAATAGCTCAATATGTGAAAGTTATCCTGTTTCAACAATATTTGATAAATAATTATACTTTGTATGAGTATATCTATAGCTCATGCATAGGAATTTGAGGTATTTAACGTTCATACCACTTTGTTTGCGGGAAACGACGTCGCTCAATTTGACATAACGCCAAATGAAGTGTTACGGAAATGACGTCACATCGTTCTTTGGCTACGGTAAAATCAAAATGTATGTTCTGATGTCGAATTGCGGTCGTTTATTTCAAAGTTCAATTTTTTTTTAACTTTTTTGTACAAAAGTTAGATCACACGAAAATAACACAGCACTTTTATGACTTTAAATGTCGATTTAGATTTTTTTTAGAAAGATAAACTAGACGACAATAATTTTAAATCTATGTTTTGCCGAGCGCTTTTTATACATACCCAAAATGGCGGGCCCCATGGATTTTGCCAGTTTCATTTCATTTCAGAAAGCTTCATGGGTTATTGAAAAAAAAAATCTCACACCTGTTTGTTACCTATGAGCGAAAAAACCCATTTATGTTTTTTTTTCGTATAAATAAACAAACCAAAACAAATAAACATAAAATTGTAAAACAACTTGGCAAGGAGATAAAATATCTATAATATTTATCCGACATTGTGGCAAAAGGATAATTTTTCTCATAATGAGCAATTGTTCCTTTGGCGACAATCTTTTCCTAAGTCGTCTGCTACAAAAGCGTCAGAAACCGTCTCTATAAGGAAAAGGATTAAGCAGAAATGTTTTTACATAATTTGTTCCAGTCATATTAACTGGTTAAAAAGGTAGTCGCCGGGTGGCATAAAAAAGGGCTGAAATAAACAAATTTCCCCCTACATTATCAGTTATACATTTGCTTCTTTACCAAGATTAAGGACCACCTTGGCCCTCATGTTTAAACCTCGTTCATTAAAAATGTGTTCCTTGATTTTCTGAAAGTCTTTACTTTATTATTTTCTGTTCTTAATAATAGACGACGGCAATACGAGTTCCGAACATTTTGTGATCATGCAAAAAATATGACATTTACATTATCATCGTCTAGTCAAATACTCTAAAAATCATTTTTTATGGCCAAAGCATGATCTTTAATTTTTGTCTACAATTATTGTACGGTTTTTGGCCTGGTCATAGTAGTACAACCATTTTTAGCTCTACTGGCCAAAGGCCAGAAGAGCTTATGCAGTGGTGTGGTGTCCGTCGTCCGTGCGTCCGTGCGTCCGTAAACAATTGCTTGTGAACGCGATACAGTCTTCAGTTTTGATTGTATCTCAATCAAATGTATACAGTAGTTAGATATCCATGAGAGCTCGGTTCCTTTCGCAAACCAGCAAGATTCGCCCATGCAAGACTGGATTATGGCCCTTGAAATTGTCAAAATTGCTATAATAGAGCTTGTGAACACAATAGAGGCTCCATTTACTATCTGATCTTCACCAAACTTAAATAGTAGTTAAATATTGATGAGAACTCGGTTCCTTTCGAAAACCAGCCAGATGTGCCCTTGCATGACTGGATTTAGGCCCTTGAAATTGTCAAAATTGCTATAATACAGCTTGTGAACGCGATAAAGTCTTCAGTTTTGATTGTAATTCCATCAAACTTATACAGTAGTTAGATATCTATGAGAGCTCGGTTCCTCTTGAAAACCAGCCAGATGTGCCCTTGCATGACTGGATTATGGCTCTTGAAATTGTCAAAATTGCTATAATACAGCTTGTGAACACAATAAAGCCTCCGTTTACTATCCGATCTTCACCAAACTTAGAAAGTTGTTAAATATTGATGAGAGCTCGGTTCCTTTCGCAAACCAGCCATATCCGCTAATGCAAGACTGGATTATGGCCCTTGAAATTGTCAAAATTGCTATAAAACAGCTTGTGAACACAATAGAGCTCTGGATTGAAAATGACCAGTAGAGCATAGGCCCTCATGGGCCTCTTGTTTTTGGAGTTGCTGTTAACATCCACCAACGCATTTTAGGGTGAGACTGCGCGAGAAAAATAGTTCATCATGGATTCAACAAAACTGCATTTAAAAGGTTATGATCTCCCCCAAAATTATCATTATTGATATAATCCTCCTGACGGCTTCCTGTAGGAATGCCTAGAAATTTAGCACAAGGAGAATATTTAGACCTGCCAGTGTGACCACATATCGGGATTTCTCTTTGTGCTTACTAAGTACATTAATTTAAGGTAATGACTTTTAAAACATCCCTTTTACACTCTATATACATGTGTGAGTTTTACAAATTAAAAACAAATGACAAAGGGCAGTATATAAATTGAATGTATGTACATTTTTATTTAAGCGAAATTCATACTGTATCTAGTATAAACAGTAAAACTGAATTGGTTACCTGCCTCATACGCTTTATTAGTTCGATAGAATGTTAAACCGGGAACCATTAATGTAATCTGGCTCCTTACATGCTATGATATATTACGCAGTAATTAGATGAAGAAGCCACGGCCCGTATTTACCAACATTTTCAATTTCGATTGTTGACTAAAGCTAAATCTTATTATTTAGTTCACTTTTTGGATTCCCGGTAATTTAGATTAAGTCCGTATTTACCAACGCGTTTAAAACCGATCTCAATTAAACCATGCATTCATCTATAGTCTATTTATAGATTTTCATTTTTGTTTTTTTCGTAATTTCACATAGATGGCATCTCAATGTTTCAATCATCCTAACTTTACATTTGCTTTGTTTTTAATAATCTGACTTTCATGTTCAGTATAATATGAGCCGTCCCGTAAGAAAACCAACAATTCTTACATCGCGTGACCAAGGAAGGGAAACAAAAACACGACAATCATTGAAAACAGTTGAAAACATTATGGCAACAGGAGAAACTGCTGATTTTGAGCAATGTCGCCTTTAGTCACGATTTTTGTTTTATATTTGACTAAACTTTCAAAAGATTTATTTGTTTGTTAAAGATATTGTAATTTTTTTTATCACAAACCTGCATAAAAATCCCTTATAATCCAAATGAAATCGTCCAATTTCATAAACACAAAAGGTCACAGATTTTAAAAATGAAATTTGGGAGAGCCTATATGGGAAATGGCTACGTCATAGCGCGTGGGGATTTTACTCAAATCAACCGCGTCAGCACAAATTCCGCATTTGGATTGTTTTAGTGTCAATTGCATAATAAGACCAATTTTCATTTTTGTGTTGTAGGTTTTTGGTAATGAATCGTCTCAAGAGGCTTACAGCGCGATTCACGACTAAAAAGCAAAGACAGCATTCCTTATTAGACTGATCCCTTCCTCGCAAGGTTTTCCCCCTTTTCGTATGGTCTGGTACAAATCCATTACACGAGAAATTTGGGACAAAAGTGAAATAGATTTTCCGAACTTGTTATGTGTGGATAATCCAAATTAATTCGTGGGTATACCGATAATCATAATATATCATATATCTCATAATTGAAATAAAACGGAATCGGATGCAAATAAGACATAATGGACAGTTTTGGACAATTAACCATTTCTCACATACGGCAAATCTGCGCCAGACAACTTTGAAACCATCTAGGCAAAACTGTGTACAAAACTCTTATGGTTGATTAGATTTTGACACTATTTCAACAATCTTCAATCATGTCACGGTCAAAACTTCGAACATCTTGCTAAATGAAGGTATAATTTATGGACATAAAGTAGAAAACATTGTAACAAAAGGATAAATTCCTTGTGAGCAACTTCTCCTTTTGTCACAATGTTTTCAAAAATCGTCTGCTGCAGCAGCTTTAAAATGCATATGTTATAAGGAAATGGTTAGCAAAATATGGACTTTACCTACCCATTGAATAGTACATTTATTGTTTCATTGAAAAACTTACCAGTGAAAGATTGGCAGCTTTAAGATTAATGTTGACTGTACGAACATTGTAGACGTGCCCACATTTTCTCTCTTGTCAGTGTTTCGGATTACATTAACATTGAAATGCGTTTTCTTGAATTTCTGAATGCTAATCACGACAAGAGTTCACATTATTGTCGTCCACTCTAGATTGTGCTTTTGTAATCCGACTGCTTTGATTTTCAATTACTCCATTTGCCACAATAATTTAAACTCTTACTATCATTTATGGAGTTTTCTATATTTTGCACTTGATTATTTCAAAGTCTGTCAAGTTAAACATCATTGAAATCGTTGTGGCAAAAGGAGAAATTGCTCATATTGAGCAATATCTGCATTTGTCACAATAATTTCACACTTTTTAATTATCATATGATCATTTATAGAGATTTTTTATATTTTGTACTTAATAATTTCAAAGTCATTTGCTGCAGATTTTTTTTATGTGGGAAATGGTTAAACCCTTAGCCACTATCATGACTTACCGATAAACGAAAAACAGATGTTCTGTGTCAGCATTATTTGACAAAACATTATCATAACAGGGAGTGTGTTCAACAAGAATAGTTTTTTGTACAAATTGAAATTTATCATAACCTCTTGTCTATTTATCTTTAGTATTATATAAGTCACTTTCCATGATCAGTTTAACTCTAAATCATCTTATTCACTTAAAACACTGACCCTGCCAGGTTAAATATCCTACATAAAAGTTATATCTTCAAATACCGTTTCAGCATTACTGACTACAGTTTAAATTGTTCTAATGTTTGTGGATTTAAATGTTCTTTTTTCCTTATTTCTACATGTGCACCGAAATATTGCGGCTTCTCTTTGACGCTTTGCGTCAAACATTCGTCTTGTAATGCTGTTGGAACATCAGTGAAAAACTTAAGACGTGAGTTCTTCAATATAAGTTTAACAAATGCTTTAAAAATTAATGCGCCGAGAGGTCAAATATGGAAGCTTATTAACATTCGCGAAGTGGAACGGAAAAGTACAAAGAAGTCGCGTAACAAGTGCAGTGGCGGATTTACCGGGAGCCCGTAGGGCCGTGCTCGAGTCCCGAGTCCGTTTCCAGTCCTGATCATGGCACCAGTACTGAAACAGCAGGCGTTTTAGGAAGCTGTAAAGTACCTACTATACCTGTTTATGTAGCCGACAGACACGCCGTAACAACAACCCCGATGATGCTCCGGAGAAATATTATAAGCCTGTTATAACTCCCATTCTTGGATCATCTGCTTTATGAATTCCTCAAACGATTTACCTCACTTCAGCAGCGGGCTGCTACGTACTGTTGCTGCCAGTTGATATAGTACTTGACGACGAGTCGGTACACTTTAAAAGGGAAGACCTACCATTGGACGATACACTCCAAGTGTAAATCGAGTGATGGAGGAATAAATGGGGTGGTATATCACCCTTATTTTATCGACCAGTCAACCATTGACGACTTGATTAAGGAAGTCAAGCGATCCGAATGTCCATACAATTCGTTGGATAGCGATCTCATTTTTGGTGACAAGTTGCGAGTTCAAAGAAAGAATTTCAACTATTGGCCTCGTGAAGTCTGCCTGAAGATCCTCAATGGCGAAGATAATGCTTACAGGAATGTGCCTTATGTCTGCACATAGAGATATGGATATCGACCTTTACGTTTTCAAAAAGTATTTTACTGTAGATTAATATTGTTTTCAAAAGCATAGTTATGAATTAAAAATGCAGGCTACCTAGTATCACTTAAACCCCAGTCACAATTACCTTGCGATATGTTTGCGAGTAGTTTTCGGCGGATGTCTAGGCATTTTCGGCCGAAACCCTTCGGCACTCCTCGCGGGCATCGAGTTACTTTAAACTTAAAACCTGATCGCACATTAATCGGTTTATGCCTGGCCGATGTCCGGCAGGACAACACACATATCGGGCAAGCGCCGGGCCAAATTTGCCGCTCAAAGCCCGGCCGGAAATCGGGCAGACATTGACCGTTGACAGGCCGGCGTCTGGTCGACCACCAACTATGACTCGCAGGTCATAACAGCCGGCTCATCGCATCATTCATCAGATTATCCAGTCGCGCTCTTCACAGAAGGAAACAATTTAACACACTGTTTATCACAAAGTGTCAGAGTAACAGTACTACACGATTCCCCAGAAAAGAAAGGAGGACCGAAGGAGAAGGAGAGGGCAGTACCCACAGGTGGTAGTGAAGTGAATGCGACCATGCCTCTCCTCTTCAGCCACCAAATGCACCAATAACTAAGTTGTAGCGGTAGCGTGCAAACGCCAACCTGTCCCTCAACCGGGCGAGCCGATCGCGCTGTGCAAGTGCTCGCAAGCGCTATGGAATGTTTGTCTTAATCATATCTAAATCAAGATCGAATATGGGTCATATTGGGTCAGGAACTAGGTCACTGGGCAGATTAAAGGGAAATCGTGTAAACACTCTGGAGGCTGTATTTTTAATTTGAGCATGTTGAAACTGTAGCAGAAGGTGTGTCTTGATGATATGTAGGCCAATCGCTGTGGAGGTATCAACGGCGTTCTTGTAAGAATGTTCGTCTTAATGATATCTAAGTCAAGTTCGAATATGGGTCATATTGGGTCAGAAACTAGGTAACTTGAGCATGTATAAACTGTATCAGAATGTTTGTTTTGATGATATGTAGGCCAAGTTGGAATATTGGTCGTGTCTGTTCAAAAACTAGGTCACTAGGCCAAATTGAAGGAAACTCTTGTCGACACTGTAGAAGCCACATTTTTTAAAAATTGGTCAGAATGTTTATCTTTATGATATCTAGGCCAAGTTCAAATATGGGTAATGTCGGGTTAAAAATAAAATGTTATATCATTTTTTGCTTCAGCAGCTTGAAACTTTGTCAGAATGTTGTATTTATGATATATAGTCTATGTTCGATTTTTTTTTCAGAAGAATTGTCTTGATGAGTTGTGCATTGATCAAACACTTTCTCCCAGTCTAGTACATGGTTTAGAGAATTATTTCTACTTGATGGAAGTTGATTTAACTTTGACATATTTCTCAATATAATAAGGCAGAAACTTCAAAATATTCTGTCTAAACCTGCTGGTAAACCAGACACTCCAAGAAAGACACTCCAAGAACGGACACTCAAAGAACGGACACTCCAAGAAAGACACTCCAAGAAAGACAAACCAAGAACGGACACATCAGGAAAATCCAAATGCAGACACTCCAAGAAAGACACTCTAAGGACGGACTCTCCAAGAAAGGACACTTCAGGAAAGAAAAAACAAGGACGGACAAACCAAGAACGGACACATCAGGAAAATCCAAATGCAGACACTCCAAGAAAGACACTCCAAGAACGGACTCTCCAAGAAAGGACACTTTAGGAAAGAAAATCCAAATACGGACACTCCAAGAAAGACGCTCCAAGACCTTCGATTTTTCCCGCCAAAAATTCAGTGCAAAATGATATCAGTTAATAGGTGCGTTTTCATTTCGGAATAAATCTCGATTGATTTCAATTGATTTCAGCTCCATGCGACTCCTGCGCAGAAATCATTGAAAAAGTGTTTTCAGGTAGAGTGTCCGTTCTTGGAGTGTCCGTATTTGGATTTTCCTGTTGTGTCCGTTCTTGGTTTGTCTTTCTTGAAGTGTCCTTTCTTGGAGTGTCCGTTCTTGGAGCGTCTTTCTTGGAGTGTCCGTATTTGGATTTTCTTCATGTGTCCGTTCTTGGTTTGTCCGTCCTTGTTTTTTCTTTCCTGAAGTGTCCTTTCTTGGAGAGTCCGTTCTTGGAGTGTTTTTCTTGGAGTGTCTGCATTTGGATGTTCCTGATGTGTCCGTTCTTGGTTTGTCCGTCCTTGTTTTTTCTTTCCTGAAGTGTCCTTTCTTGGAGTGTCCATTCTTGGAGTGTCTGTATTTGGATTTTCCTGATGTGTCCGTTCTTGGTTTGTCTTTCTTGGAGTGTCTTTCCTGGAGTGTCCGTTCTCGGAGTGTCCATTCTTGGAGTGTTTTTCTTGGAGTGTTTTTCTTGGAGTGTCTGTGTTCTCAACCTGCTGTCTATTGTTCCTTTGATTCTTCATGTCTTAAATGTGTATACTTGTGAGATCTTGCCCTCAGGTGAGAGATATACATGTAGTGCCAACAAGGTCATCCTGTTTTCAAATGGGCAGTTTCATAATATTTACTATTTTTGATATGATCTTTCAACTTCGTAACAATAAATACATAAACATAAGCTGCAATTGTTATTTCCTTACATATTTTCCCTACTTCTCCAACCTTCCTGCAGCCCCCAGGCCGTCAGCACTTCAGTGCTTTGATTATGTAAATAGGTAGCACCTATATATATATTTTATGGGTAAGACGCAGGGGAACAAATTCAAAAACAATTCAATAACTCATGAAATCTTCTGCACTGACTCCTGCTAAAAATGTTTCGGCTCGCCATTTTGGGTGTTAATAAAATGTCGGTCGATGAAAAACACGGATTGAACATTATTGTCGTCTAGTCAATGACTTTTAAAATCAATTGTTATGGCAAAAGTATGCTCTTTAAATTTTCATAAATAGGTAGCAACTATAGATATATTATGGCATATTCATATTGTGGAACGTCATATACTTCTTAAAATAAGGCGTTCGATTGTTTCTCATAAACGATTATTATTATTACTTCGTATCGTAAATTATCTTGAAGTAATCCTTGTTTATTAAATATATAGTCAGTGGGTAGTAGGCGGCTAAATCTGGTATATCAGTGTTTCAGTAAGATGTACACTGCACGAACAGATACTTGAACACTGATTTATGCTCTTAACAAATGAATGCCTGATCTTTTTAAATAGGAATACTGAATACCTAACAATTCATACCTCGACAGCAGCTGCCAACGTTGCTAAATAGCTGCCATATTCAAATAGATAAACCATTATTTTTCACGGTACGGCTTCCACCTTCCGTAAAGCATTCAACAAATATGATAACCTGCTTATAAAACATCTGGGGAAAACATGTGAAAATTAAAACTTTGATAAAGATTTGAAAACATTATTGGAAAAATGAGAAATTACTTGTTTTGAGCACTTTCTACTTTTCCAATAATATTTCAAACGCGTCTATTACAGAGAAATGTAATAACGTATGTTTAAATAAAGGACAGGTGGACTATTTTTGGTTGTTTACACCACACAATAAAAGATATCTTAGAAGATTAACTAGAAGTGCACTGGATGTATGTTTTATTTAATTTGCGGTGCTCGTTTGAGAGACGTAAATTGAGCGTAAAATGGATGATGTACACTCGACATGCAAAAGATAAAAGCTTCCTATTCATATAGTTACAAATATATCCTCATTTAACGGCTAATTAATCACTATCCTGCATAACTGGCCAATCTTCCTGTTTAAATCCTTCTTCTGCTAAAATCCTGTAACTGATATAAAACCCCATGCACTTTGACAAGTTCTTGTTTATGTATCGAGTGATCTTTGCCCAACATGAAACAAAATTAGAATCTAACAATGTATTCCATGATTAGACAATATAATTGTGTACGCTGATCTGTGTAAATTGTTCGTAATTGACGAATAACGTCAACAGTAGCGTAACATACATGTAGTTTATATTCGTGTATGGCAAGATAAGTGTTAAGATAGGTTTAATATTTTACGGATTCAATGTTCGAAAAATATAAAAAATACTATGCCAAGAGTCGAATGTGTGAAAGTGTGATATTGGTCTATAATATATGCAAAGAGGCTCTTATACATCGTTATAGCTATGGCTAATGTAATGTGACCTGATGAAGTGAATCCTTTTACATTGTACACTCTTTCTGAAAAATGACAGTTTTTTAAAACAATGGAATACAAGGGTAACTTGCTTTTGATGAGCCTTTTCCCTTTGTTGACAGTGTTTATTACTCTGTCTCAAAATTATATAGTTTTTAGTTAATAAAGCATTCCCACACTAGAGGCGGAAGGGATTATCCGATATTTGGCGGGAATATCAGCGTTCTTTTGATTTTGATATAGCATGCATTGTGATTAATGCATCAATAAATGTGTAAACTATGCAAGGACCTCTGTGAAATATCGCCAGTCAAATAAAAAAAAATGCGATAGACCCCCTTTTTGTGTATACAATATTGTGCATTCAATTTAAATATTATTCAATTAACGGATATAACAAGGTCTTCGGATACAAAAATTGATCGGTAATTCCTTGTCCTAATGTGTTCCGTGATCTGCAGTTAGCCCCTTGCTGGCTGCACTTTGATTGCTTTGATTTATAAAAAGGAATGCCAAATTAGATTATTATTTGTAAAACGAGAGGTTGGCCTTCAAACGTTAAATGTGCTCTTTCGTGTTTAAATATCAAATTCATATTGTGTACATGGTTTGAACATAAAAATGGTCTAGAAATAGGACACGAGGTAAAAAAGGAATCCTGCTTCACACGACTTTGAACACAATTTGTCTTATCTCGCAATGCTCGCATTTTAACAGTATTTACGAACATTGAAGACGAAGATCGATCTTCACATGTTATGTAGTCTAATCATAGTCCACACTGTACGCTACTTGTTCATCTATTCTTAGTAAAGGGCTACTCAAAACTTCACAATGCATTTTTTAAAAATGAAATATGAAATGATCAGTTACTCTAACTAAGCGGGATAAGGGTTTATCCAACATTGCTAGTCATTCTGATTATGCTGTTAATAGATTTAGCATGCACGTGATGTATGGGAATCTGGCTAACTACCAGATTCTGGTGAATTAGTGTGTTGAAAATTGCAAGCCTTCAAACTATCACTGAATGTACTGAAGTTAGTAACTAAGTAAATATGTGTCAACTTGTGTAGATTGTATCACTGAGCAGGTTAACAAGGTCATTTGAATATCCATTGTTCAGAAATACCAATGTTAACAAGGTGATCTGAATAACCATTGTTCAGATTGTATTACACTGAGCAGATTAACAAGGTGATTTGAATATCCATTATTCAGATTGTATTACACTGAGCAGATTAACAAGGTGATCTGAATATCCATTATTCAGAAATACCAATGTAAACAAGGTGATCTGAATATCCATTGTTCAGAAATACCAATGTAAACAAGGTGATCTGAATTGTTCAGAAATACCAATGTAAACAAGGTGATCTGAATATCCATTGTTTAGAAATACCAATGTAAACAAGGTGATCTGAATATCCATTGTTCAGAAATACCCATGTAAACAAGGTGATCTGAATATCCATTGTTCAGAAACACCAATGTAAACAAGGTGATCTGAATATCCATTGTTCAGAAATACCCATGTAAACAAGGTGATCTGAATATCCATTGTTCAGAAATACCCATGTAAACAAGGTGATCTGAATATCCATTGTTCAGAAATACCCATGTAAACAAGGTGATCTGAATATCCATTGTTCAGAAACACCAATGTAAACAAGGTGATCTGAATATCCATTGTTCAGAAATACCCATGTAAACAAGGTGATCTGAATATCCATTGTTCAGAAATACCCATGTAAACAAGGTGATCTGAATATCCATTGTTCAGAAATACCCATGTAAACAAGGTGATCTGAATATCCATTGTTCAGAAATACCCATGAAAACTAGGTGATCTGAATATCCATTGTTCAGAAACACCAATGTAAACAAGGTGATCTGAATATCCATTGTTCAGAAATACCAATGTAAACAAGGTGATCTGAATATCCATTGTTCAGAAATACCCATGTAAACTAGGTGATCTGAATATCCATTGTTCAGAAATACCAATGTTAACAAGGTGATCTGAATATCCATTGTTCAGAAATACCAATGTTAACAAGGTGATCTGAATATCCATTGTTCAGAAATATCAATGTAAACTAGGTGATCTGAATATCGGTATTATTTATTGTAATTAAACGCCGTTTTTGAATGGTATTATTGATCGTAATTTGACGACGTTTTGACCGGTAATATTGATCGTAATTAACTCCGATTTGAACGGTTTTATTGATTGTAATTTAACAACGTTTTTGAACGGTATTATTGATTGTAATTAAATCCGTTTTGAACGGTATTAAACGCCGTTTTTAACGGTATTATTGATTGTAATTTAACGACGTTTTGTACGGTATCGTTGATGGTAATTTAACGCCGTTTTCGAACGGTATTATTGATTGTAATTTAACGACGTTTTGTACGGTATCGTTGATGGTAATTTAACGCCGTTTTCGAACGGTATTATTGATTGTAATTTAACAACGTTTTGACCGGTATTATTGATTGTAATTTTACGACGTTTTGAACGTGATTATTGATTGTAATTTAACGACGTTTTGAACGGTATTATTGATTGTAATTTAACGACGTTTTGAACGTTATTATTGATTGTAATTTGACGACGTTTTGACCGGTATTATTGATCGTAATTAACACCGTTTTGGACTGTATTATTGATTGTAATTTAACGACGTTTTGACCGGTATTATTGATCGTAATTAACTCGCCGTTTTGAACAGGATTATTGATTTTGACCGGTATTATTGATTGTAATATAACGACGTTTTGAACGATATTATTGATTCTAATTTAACGACGTTTTGACCGGTAGTATTGATTGTAATTTAACGCCGTTTTGAACGGTATTATTGATTGTAATTCAACGACGTTTTGACCGGTAGTATTGATTGTAATTTAACGCCGTTTTGAACGGTATTATTGATTGTAATTCAACGACGTTTTGGCCGGTAGTATTGATTGTAATTTAACGCCGTTTTGAACGGTAATATTGATTGTAATTTAACCCCGTTTTGACCGGAGTATTGATTGTAATTTAACGACGTTTTGAACGGTATTATTGTAATTTAACGCCGTTTGAACGGGATTATTGATTGTAATTTAACGACGTTTGATCGGTATTATTGATTGTAATTTAACGACGTTTTGCTCGGTATTATTGATTGTAATTTAACGACGTTTTGACCGGTATTATTGATTGTAATTTAACGACGTTTTGAACGTTATTATTGATTGTAATTTGACGACGTTTTGACCGGTATTATTGATCGTAATTAACACCGTTTTGACTTGTATTATTGATTGTAATTTAACGACGTTTTGACCGGTATTATTGATCGTAATTAACTCGCCGTTTTGAACGGGATTATTGATTGTAATTTAACGACGTTTTGACCGATATTATTGATTTTAATTTAACAAAGTTTTGAACGTTATTATTGATTATAATTTGTCGACGTTTTGACCGGTATTATTGATTGTAATTTAACGCCGTTTTGAACGGTATTATTGATTGTAATTTAACAACGTTTTGACCGGTAGTATTGATTGTAATTTAACGCCGTTTTGAACGGTATTATTGATTGTAATTTAACGACGTTTTGGCTGGTAGTATTGATTGTAATTTAACGCCGTTTTGAACGGTATTATTGATTGTAATTTAACGACGTTTTGACCAGAGTATTGATTGTAACTTAACGACGTTTTGAACGGTATTATTGATTGTAATTTAACGACGTTTTGACCGGAGGTATTGATTGTAATTTAACGACGTTTTGCCCGGTATCATTGATTGTAATTTAACATCGTTTTGAACGGTATTTCAGTTATACCACGGTGGACAGTTTACCTTATGTGTTTTTCCTGCCATCTCGCACAACTACTCCACATAACATTCCTCTCAGATAAATAGCTACTTTCCCACATATACTAATTAGCCGTCTGGTTGAAGATGAATGACGCTTGTCACAATTGTTTTTATCAATCATCAGAAAGAATGAACGGCTAAGCTGATATTCGAATCCGTGTCTCCTGTATCGACAGTCCTTGACGTTACCGGCTCAGTTATCGCCGCGCAACTACGCTAGAAGATACGTCTACAGTTATATTTCATGTAGGCTTTGCACCTCGAGATTTAAATTTGATACTCATAAATATAAAAGAATCATTACTTTATTTACTAAACCAGGTGCTTTAAAGAGGTTGAAAGTATATTATTGTATACAATTTGGCTATGAACACTTGCACAAGAAACCTAACTTGCACTGAGCCGATTTCGACATCGTCACATTTCGGTTACTGTAGCTTTGAATGTGTTGTCTGCAAAACATTGATCGAAATGTTTGACCCTAAAATTAGACCCAACATTGTTGCCCGTTTTTCAACAATAATGAAACATTGAGCATACCTCAATTTCCGGTCCATGCGGTGCTTTGAAATAGATTGATCTGATTGGACGCCATGTTCAACGATAGTTTTGAGGAATGATGCGTTATATATCGCTCAATTCAATAACACATATATATTCTTTATTTCCTCTTGGGAAAAGTTCGGGAAAAGTTATCATCAGTGTGTCTTTCTCCTGTTGTTTCCTGGTCCATTTCAAATTATTTGCTATGAGCCGGCGGCTGATCAAACCCGCGACCTTTCTCACCTGTGGCGGACGGTCATCTAATAAACCACACTCACAACAACTGAGTTTGATAATTGTTTGACAAGAGTTTTAGTATACAGGAATATGTATAATGCTCTATGAGTATGTGCGTGGAAAAAAGGTACAAGTTGACTTTTGTGAACAGTATAGATCCAGATCTTCCTTTTTCGAATTACTTTACTTACATAAGCGTGTTAGAAGAAGATTCAGCAACTTCTGTAGATTCTGTAGACTGAGGTAGAACAGATGATATATACACACACTGTTCAAATATGCCATCTTGTACCTACCTTTTCTCATGCACTGGCTCCTATAAAGATTGGGCTTGGTACCTCGGGCTTTAATCCTGTTTTAATGCTATTTAACCTGACTTCAATTTCAAATCTTTTATTTCAAACTATTCAATGCCAAGAAAAAAAAGCAACTGCATTAAAGCCCGCCATTGAAACATCATATGTTTTTCTTACATAAAAAATCGCTACATTTGTCACACTGCTTTTACAATTCGTTTCAGCTACGAATAACAAAAACACGAAGGTTATATCGACGAGAGAAAGCTACTTGTTTTGATAAGGCTTTCGTCGCGACCAATTTAATGTCTGTCATGCATTTCGTTTCTATGGTTACCACGTGATATCGAATTAAAATCATTGTCCCCTGAGATTTCAGTACATTACGAGCACGTTATTTTATCCTCATTTCGAAGTAAGCGGTTATAAAATATCTTCGGAAATCTATCATAGTGATTCAATTTCCATTTGGTTAAAATACAAATGAATAGAATAGCATTTATTGACAATTGAGGGTCAATGTTAATTGAACAAATCAATAACAAGTGTCTTAACTGAATAGATGAGATTTTCGGAATTTTAAATCAGAACTTGACACTGGGTTCTATGGTTTGGGCGCAATCTTGGTTTTTAGCAAGGGGTTCTTTAGAGCCAAACTCTAGACTGGAATCAGTCCCTATCGTTTAAGTCTTATTACAATATTAGCAATGAATGACTTCAAGTACCTCTTTCTACAGTATCTCTTCATTACTGAACACAATTTCGGGTTCAGAGTGATGTCTTGATATTCGTAGATTGTATATAATATCAATGAAAGCACATGCATCTGTGGAATATTTTTGACTGGTTCCAGTTTAGTCATGTCTACAGTCTTAAACCGCCATTAGAGTCCTTAACTAAAACAAAATGCGGAAACTTTTTGGGAGAACATCCGGAAATGGATTTGATTTGACATCACTTACGCACTAGAAAGAACTCCAAAGAAATGTGCTGTTGAAATACAGGAATTACATAATTGAAAATGAAAATTTATTTCTACTCTGTCAACAAATACATGTACTGCGAATCGGGTCGAGCTGCTTTTCTATTCCGACTCAAACTTTTGTTTTACAGATAGTCAAGTGTCATTGATAAAATAATCAAAGCACCCAAAGTGCTGAAACCAAGGGGCTAACTGCAGATCACGGAATACAAGGATTTACCGATTGATTTTGTAAAATCACATACACTTCTCAAGAAGACCTTGATTATGATATGTAGGTCAAGCTCGAATATGGTTATGTCGGAGTTTAAGAAGGTTACTACGTCAAATTGAAGGAAAATCTTGTTAACACTCTAGATGCCGACACTTTTGCTTCAGCAGTTTGAAAGTGTGTAAGAATGTTTGTCTTAATGATATCTAGGCCAAGTTCGAATATGGGTTAAAACTAGGTCACTAGGCCAAATTGAAGGAAAATAGTGTTAAAACTCCGGAGGCCGCATTTTGACTTTGAGCAAGTTGAAACTTTGTCAGAATGCTTGTCTTGATGATATCGAGTCCATGATCGAATATGGGTCATATTAGGTAAACCAAATAGGTCACTAGGCAAAATGAAGGACACTGGAGGTTTCATTTGAATCTTTGTCAGATTAATTGTCTTGATGTGTTTTGCATAATTCAGGTGAGCGATCTAGGGCCATCATGGCCCTCTTGTTTTATCTTCTTATTGGATTGTAGAATAGTTGAGTTTGATACTGCAATTGTCGTCCGTTGTGTGATCTTGTTCATTAACCCATGTTCTCCTTTTCAATGTTAGGATAGCAATACATTTAATTTGGCCAATTAACAGATTAACAATTAATGTCTGATTGGCTGTTTCAACGTGATTGTCAATGAAAAATAATTTTGATTTACATTTGAACTTGTTCAATTTTATCCATTAACATTTCCTCCATGTTAAATATTGTTCGCAGTTTCTTCTACGATATTTATTGTCCTCAGATTCCTTCACATTACATATTGTCCGCAGTTTCCTCTTTGTTCTAAATTGTCTACAGTTTCCTCTATGTTTTATATTGTCCTCAGATTCCTTTATATTCCATATTGTCCGCAGTTTCCTCTATATTATATATATAAATTTTCATTGTTGTCTCATGAAATCCTAAGATCAGTGGTGTAAACGTCCTCTGCAACAAACTCTTTCAAACTGTTTGGATTTAATTGCATTTAATTTTTCACCTAAGCTTGGTGAAACCTTATTAGAAAATATTTAGTTTGTATGATGTTTTACGTTACTTTTAACAATATTTCAGTTATATCACGCCGTAGAAGATGTAGATTACAAAGGATATTATTTCTGCTTTGATATTAGAATTGGACTCTCATATATTTCTCATCTTTAGGCAGAGACCTTTATTTGATTTTGATATGACATGTACATGTATATAAGTTAATTGCATTTAAAAATAAAGGCTAAAATCCATTATAAACCAGTTGGTGTGCTAAACAGGAACTATCCAGTTTAATGAAGGGAAGTAACTTGTATCAAATGTTAGTATATCAGTACTGTGTGTACAATGTTCCTATATCATTCAATATCCGACAGCTAAGGTCATTTAGCGCGCAATTAAATTTAATTATTCATGATCCCTTGGTAAACAAACCAGTACTAGGCTAGAAAATGTGCCTTGCCCAAGGGACACCCGGTTTCGAAATCCCCGACGCTAACCACTCGACCACAGCGGATTCCTGGACATAACAAAGTGCTATTGTTAAGTGTTCTTGTTAGACTTTTGGGATCGGTAAATCCATGTTCAAATGTAATCGGTAGTTATCCCCTTGCTGTTAGTACTTTTAGATTACAGGACTGGTGTAAGTTAATTTCACTCCATCTAACAATTAACCTAGTTTATCATTGTATTAGTGCCGTATGCGTATACGTCTGCTTTGAAAACAGTTTGTTATATGTAGTGATGAAACATATAAAGAACGTTAAATTATATTTAGTCAAAACTAATTACCCTGTGTGAACATAACAAATTCCTGCCTTTATCTTAAATGTTGATTGAAGCAAGCATATTTGTTAATTGAAGACAATCATTCTAAAGTCATTTAAAATGAAAATGTCAGTTTATCCATATATACCATTAGTGCTCGGGATAACGATCATAGAATTACGACTGATATGCTTTTATCGGGGTAATGGTAATGACACTACGACTGATATGCTTTTATCGGGGTAATGGTAATGACACTACGACTGATGTACTGTTATCGGGGTAATGGTGATGACACTACGACTGATGTACTGTTATCGGGGTAACGGTGATGACACTACGACTGATGTACTGTTATCGGGGTAACGGTGATGACACTACGACTGATGTGCTGTTATCGGGGTAATGGTAATGACACTACGACTGATGTGCTTTTATCGGGGTAATGGTAATGACACTACGACTGATATGCTGTTATCGGGGTAATGGTAATGACACTACGACTGATATGCTTTTATCGGGGTAATGGTAATGACACTACGACTGATGTGCTTTTATCGGGGTAATGGTAATGACACTACGACTGATGTGCTTTTATCGGGATAATGGTAATGACACTACGACTGATGTGCTTTTATCGGGGTAATGATGATGACACTACGACTGATGTGCTTTTATCGGGGTAATGGTAATGACACTACGACTGATGTACTTTTATCGGGGTAATGGTAATGACACTACGCTTTTATCGGGGTAATGATGATGACACTACGACTGATGTGCTTTTATCGGGGTAATGATGATGACACTACGACTGATGTACTTTTATCGGGGTAATGATGATAACACTACGCTTTTATCGGGGTAATGATGATGACACTACGACTGATATGCTTTTATCGGGGTAACGGTTATAACACTACGACTGATGTGCTGTTATCTGGGTAACGGTGATGACACTACGACTGATGTACTGTTATCGGGGTAACGGTGATGACACTACGACTGATGTACTGTTATCGGGGTAACGGTGATGACACTACGACTGATGTACTGTTATCGGGGTAACGGTGATGACACTACGACTGATGTACTGTTATCGGGGTAACGGTTATAACACTACGACTGATGTACTGTTATCGGGGTAATGGTAATGACACTACGACTGATATGCTTTTATCGGGGTAACGGTTATAACACTACGACTGATGTACTGTTATCTGGGTAACGGTGATGACACTACGACTGATGTACTGTTATCGGGGTAACGGTGATGACACTACGACTGATGTACTGTTATCGGGGTAACGGTGATGACACTACGACTGATGTACTGTTATCGGGGTAACGGTGATGACACTACGACTGATGTACTGTTATCGGGGTAACGGTGATGACACTACGACTGATGTGCTGTTATCGGGGTAACGGTGATGACACTACGACTGATGTACTGTTATCGGGGTAACGGTGATGACACTACGACTGATGTACTGTTATCGGGGTAACGGTGATGACACTACGACTGATGTGCTGTTATCGGGGTAACGGTGATGACACTACGACTGATGTACTGTTTACGGAGTTAACCGCAAAATTCAAACCCATATTTATGAACATTAAAATCAACCTTTTACCAAAAACTTCCTATTGTATCTATTTTTGACTCTTGTCAAAATTCGAATATCCCGACTGCAACTATTATTTGCTACCTTTATCAATTGACAACGCTATTCAAAATCGTTGACAAACACATACTAATTGTTTTAGCAGAATCTAGGTTATATTTATTTAAGAAAGATGAAGGCTTGAAATCAAATATCGGTCGTTAATTATTGATGTTTTTGCCTTTGAAGTGTTTGTTGTGTATGAATAACAATTGAAACAAGCTTTGAGAGTTTACCGAGTTGCCAGTCCGTGTAATGCATGGAACATTAAAATTCAATTTCAACCAATCAATTTTTAGCTCGACTATTCGAAGAATATGAGAGCTATACTACTCTCCCTGGCGTCGGCGTCCACGTCACACCTTGGTTAAGGTTTTGCATGCAAGTACTTAAATACTACATGTATTGCATTGAAACTTTCTACAACCCTACCAAACTATCACACCTATGTAGATTATCAAGTTAGATAACCCTATCCTACTTTTTATGCAAGTTATGGCCCTTTTTTACTTAGAAATTCTGGTTAAAGGTTTGCGTGCAACTAAATTAAGAGTCCATATCTCAGTATTTACTTGATGCATTGCATTTACACTTCATAAACCCTACCCAACTATCACACCTATGTAGAGTATAAAGTTAGATAAATCTATCCTTCACTTTATGCAAGTTACGACCCTTTCTTTACTAAGAAATTCTGGTTAAAGTTTTGCGTGCAACTAAATTAACAGTCAATATCTCAGTATTTACTTGATGCATTGCATTGCAACTTTCTACAACCCTACCCAACTATCACACATGTGTAGATTATTAAGTTAGATAACTCTATCCTGCATTTTATGCAAGTTATGGCCCTGTTTTTACTTAGAAATTCTGGTTAAAGTTTTGGGTGCAACTAAATTAACAGTCCATATTTCTGTATTTACTTGTTGCATTGTATTGAAACAACTTTTTACAATCCTACCCAACTATCACAACATGTGTAGATTATTAAGTTAGTTAACTCTATCCTGTATTTTATGCAACTTATGGCCCTTTTTTTACTTAGAAATGTTGGTTAAAGTTTTGCGTGCAACTGCATTAAGAGACCTTCTCTTAGTAACTACTTGATGCATTGCATTGAAACTTTATACAAACCTTCCCAACCATCACACCTATGTAAATAATCAAGTATGATAACTCTATCCAGTATATTTTGCAATCTATGGCCCTTTTTTAACTAGAAATTTGGTTAAAGTTTTGCATGCAACTACATCAAGAGTCGATATCCTAGTATTTACTTTATGCGAAGATACTTAAATTTGATTGATTGATTTGCTACTGTAGGCTAACGCTACAGGTGCAGTTCCATACAGCTGGTTAAACTTTAATAATAATAAATATTTGCTTATGTGTCAGGAAATACAGTTATATCACCGAAAATAACTTTTATTTCAATCCAATGTACATCATCATTGACATCATGTTATACTCGATAATAAAGAGAAAGATCGGGAAAAAGAAAGAAGAAAAGAATAGAAAAGAAAAAGAAAAAAAAGAGCTGAAGGAAGAAATAAATACACTGTACATCATATACAATGCGTCATTTGGAAAAAAAAAATGCCGCAAAATAAACAATAAATGAATTTCAAGTGTGTATGGGCGACTTCGTGACCAACCATAGTGTAGTACCAGAAAACGCACTGCGCATTTACCCGATCGAACGGGCATTAGTTGAACATGGTTTGTTTTGTTTGTTTGTTTGGAGTTTAACGCCGCTTTCAACAGCTTTGGTCATATCACGGCGGTCAGTACACCTACCCATGTTTTCCTGGCTTTCCCACACCAGTACTTACACAACATTCTTTCGAAGCCACTGACTACTTTCTCACATAGATCAGAGGTGAGAGGCAATGGAAAACATCGCCCGAAAGAATGTCGCCGCAACCGGGTATCGAACCCGTGACTTCCAGATCACGAGTCAGATACGCTACCAATTGAGCTACCCGGCCGGGTAGTTGAACATGGTTAACAATCATCGCGGCGGCTGAGATTTATTTTCCTGTTATTTGCGGAGGTATTCAATAATGATATTTGCATTGGATTTCTGAGACAGCAGGATGAAATTGTAAACATGCTGTTAAATAGCAGACAGTTCAAGCCTTAAGTGTCAACTGACTTGGCTGAAGTGTTTAAACTAGCCTAAACGTAGATTTATAAACTTCAATACTTTCACGTTTTACCTGACAAGTCCATCTTGTTTCCATAGTAACTACAGGAACTACAGAAAACTCGTAGGTCTGGTCGTAGTCTTTAAAAAACGTCATATCCACTTACCTCGGTAAATTCGACCAAAGGTCAGATGGAAGCAATTCATTTTCCATAGGTGACCATTATAGCTAGGTATAGGGCTATGGTTTTTCCCAAAAGCCGATATAGCTCAGAAACCTATATTCAATTAAAGTTCATAATCAAAACTACCACAAAAGCACAAATATATCCTACATTTTTTTTTTTTAGCTATGACGTCGAATTAAAGGTCACCCTTATTCCGCAGTGAATTTCACTTTCAATTTCAGAAAAAACATGTCGTTCTGAAAATGGCTCCTAAGCTGTCAATTAAGTTAAAAGCAAACAATCTTTTGATTACAAATCAGTCAGAGGGTATTCAACTTTATAAAAAACACTTTTATCTTTCAACAAAGACATTATTGTCCAATGGGAGACCAATTCAGTCTTACGAATTCATCTGAAATCCCCTAGAAAAAATTGTCTGCCGGCGCTCCGAATTGCTTCCATTTGACCTTAAGATAACGTGTTTTTATATGATCAACCGCATAACAAAACCATTTAAGTATACGAATGATTAATGCGGATAAGTGTTATAAGTTGACGGTTGATTTCATTCAACGGTTAGCAAAATATAACAATTACCCTTTACCCTAACTGTGTCCTCTACTGACATATTGTTAGCTTCCTTTGTTTATGATTGAATGTTTTCAGTGTTTAAAGTGTGTCTTGTTTTATCATGCTGAAAAATATTTAAAGACGGTTTTCACTTTGAATGAGTTTATTCAACATGCCAATGTGTACATTTTATACAAAAATTAAATATATCTAATTTTAAATACTTTATATTTAGATGATACTTCTCACTTAAAATGCTGTTTTAGAATGATTTTGATTCACAAAGAAGTCGAACTGTTTCATGGTTCTAAATAATACTGAAATATTCCAGATATACAGTACTCAACACCTTTATGTTGTCTATTCTATGCCTAAGAAATTAAAGGGTGCAGAGTCCAAATTACTTGAAATTGACAATATTAATGTGCTTTGCTGTAATTAATATGAAAGCAGAGGTGGCTTCTTTTACACCAATGACTGATTTGACAGTTAGGAAGCCTCTAGGATACATTAAAGCATTTGAAACACAGACATATGGGAACAAAACCCTTTTTCTTAGCAAAATAAGGGCTACAACACTTAATTCTGGTTGATTTGTCTGCAACGACTCGAGAAAAGGAGTCTTTGGATAGGTACAAATTATGTGGATCTAGTGATTTTTATTGGCTGATGGGGAACCACACCATTCGCAGTCATTGACGGTACGGAGGATTTGAAAGGTACACATTTTGATCGAAATTAATCCATCCGTGAATCCAGATTTGTCGAGGATGTCCGAAAACCCCTTTTTTCCCTGCCACAGCATATTAAAAATAATGCTCGTTACTCTCCAAGAAAAAAATATGAGGCATTTCTACTTGAAAAGTGAACAATGTGACAACATAATGCTACCATTAAATGAAAAACATGCCATTATTAAGGTGGCAGGGGACCCCTAAATTTGCAACTTTTCAGTTTGTCCGGACCAATAAATGTTATTTGAGAAATTCTCCAAAACAGCATCCATCACAATGTCAAAACTATATCTCAATATAGTGCATATAACAGTTTTTCAAAATCATGTAACATTTTAGCAACTCGATAGAACTGAACACAATTTCAAACCCTGTGTATTCTATCCCACCTACCCAAAATGACGGCTAAAATGACACTATTTCAGCAGATTTTCTAATAATGTCCTTACTTCCTGGAAACATGCAAAAGAAAATTGAAGCACACGTACTTAATATTCAAGCAATGCATAACCAGGAAATGTATGCAAAATACCATGTCATCAGTATTCTTCTAGTAGAAAACTTATTTGAAATACCTGAATTTACGTCACACAACAGTCTCAAATGATATTGAGATTGACCTCCCCTTGGAAAGCTCTTCAACATGATATGAGCTAGTATATACACATGTTCGTATTTTCTCCACATTTTGTATGCATCAATTGATAGAAGTCAATAAAGAAATCAGTGCCATATAGTGTTATCTAGTTAAGAAATCAGTTCATTTTCAAGCACACCAAATATATAAAAAAATCGACAGGGGCCAAATCCGAATGTGTCCCCTGCCACCTTATGGTTTTCAATACAAATGAAAGGGAGGTAACTCCAAAAGTATTTGTGTCTACGTAAAAATATGAAGCTTGTTTATTTACAGCACTCTATATGATAGACTGAAGTTGTTTAAAGATTCATTTGCATGTGTTTTCATCACGTCTGATCAAGGATGTTCGAAATAGACAAACACCCAGGTTTTAGTAACAAATAAATCAATGCGAATAAGGAATTATTGCTCATAAAGAGGAATTTAGCCCTTTCCCCCAACATGTTCTGACAGGTGATCTGCTGGAGGTGCAAGAAATTGCATGTATATGAGAGAAAGGTTAAGTACCTGACAAAAATGTTGCTGACTATGTGGCTAGGTTGACATCCCAAGAGTCCAAGGTAATCATCTAGCATTCTACCCCAAGCCTGACAGAGAAAATCAACAACAATAACATTGAACCACTTCTTACTTAATCTGAGTCTCTGGTAACTTTCTGGGGGTTGGTTTCTGTCATTTTCCCCAGCATTTTATTGCTGACAGGTTAAATGAGATTGTCTGAAAGTTTCGTCTGCAATATGCTAGTCTGCATAACCACAAAGTACGAACAATGATATAACATAATACCGAAACTGTATTCTTACTTTAGGTCAGATGGAAGCAATTAAAAAATAAAATTTCCCTTTTTGCAATAACCTCAATAAATCACCTTTTTAACGAATTATTTTTTCTCAAAAAATAATACAGTTAACGCGATCGTGTTTGATTCCGGAAGTCACGGTTAAACTACACTTCCGCTTAGAATACACATTCGCTGCACCTAAATAGTCCTAGTATTTTTTCGATATTAAAATTACTTCTACGTGTTATTTCAATACAGTGAAGTCATAATTATACTATCGAATCAATTTTCTAGAAAATATCAAATTAACAGTACGCGCATATATATTTCATTTGTCGGCAGGTACGTATAAGCCACGAGTATGAATTTTAGTCGTATGCCCATTCACTAGAAGTCGACCCCACGCTGTATAGAACAATGTTAATCTCACAAATATGCCACTACGCAGAGCTCAGTGAAATAGTCAGTGTGCATTTTAAACGCTCGCATCGCCGTATCAAAGGGGCTTTCTAATTATAGATCATGGTTTACATACGCGCGCATTCAGTTAGCTTAATATATATACGAAAGTAACGCTCAAACGTTGTATCAAAGTACCGTGGTGCAATGGAGAGCGTGTAGAACTACTAATCATGGACTACTTATGGACGCGAGTTCGAGTCCTAATAGGAACAATTCTTTTTTTTTTTTTTTAATTCTTATTTTATGCGATTTGTTAAACATTATAGATTTATAATAATTAATTCACTCACATGAAACATAGTTATAAGCCGAAATCCTGGTGACGAAAACAAATCGAACTAACAATGTAAATCTCACAAATATGCCATGGGTGTTTTGACAGACTTTACGCAGAGCTCAGTGAAAGAGTTAGTGTGCATGTTAAACGCTCGCATCGTCGTTGAAATGCTACATTTACTAAAACTGTCAACTGATAAAAAAAAATCTCTGGACAAAAATATTAATAATAATAAAATAGACTAATTTGTGCAATAGCATGATCAATTGCATTCATAAATTAGATTTTACAAATGTTCAAAATAATTCGTTACCAGTACTTCAGTACTTTGATTTATCTTCAACCTTAAGTAATCACGTGTATACAGAACAGAACAGAAAGTTTATTTTTGACGCATACAAAGTTCATAGTCATTGACAAATATAAATACATATACAAAATATACAGACGCGTGGGTTTGAAATGTGGGAAATCAAGAGAAAAAAAGAAAAAAAGAATAAGAAAAAGAAAAAAAGTAACACAAAAGTGCATTGAAGTACACATACATGGCCATCCGTATCATTAACAAAATCAAAATTATTATAATGCTAAAACAGAAACAGAAATTAAATCCCTGTAAATTAGTACTCCGTCTTGATGAAAGAGTATCAATATATATGGATTGATTGGGGTTTAACGCCATTTTCAACAATTTCTCAGTCATATCCCGGCTGCCAGTTCACTTACTCATGTGTTTCCAGGCTTTCCCACACTATTCCTCTACAGAACATACTTTCTAAGCTACTGGCTTCTTTTCTACATAAACTGCTCGCTTATTGTTGGAAGACGAATGACGCTGATCACGGTGAGTTTTGTCAACCGTCGAATAGAATGTTGGCCGAGCTAGCGCTCGAACTCACAATCCGCGGATTGACAGCCCGCGTTGCTACCGACTGAGCTAGCGGGGCTCGGCAATTATCGTGATTGTTTGCTTTTAGCAATTGCTCGATCAACGAATTAATAGCTGTCTAAATTAAGATTACGGTGCTAAAGGATAAAACACTTAATGTGACAAGTATAGAAACTAACCTTCTTTTTCCACATGTAGACTAGTTTCGACGCATCTATAGCAGACGAATTAAAACATTTTGACAAAAGGAAAAGTTGCTCGTAACGAGGATTTTCCCCATTTGCCTCATTGTTTTCAATTCTATATACTATGCATACTTTCGGTTAAAGATCTTTCCATATTTTTTGTAGATATTTTCAGAGTCGTCTGCTGTCGATATGTGCATCCATGACATCTGATCCAAATGAACGCTATTTGTCAGACCCTTGTTGAACCTTCAATGACCTGTTGGCGCACACAGCAGGGTCTGATAAACTGACTAAGTGCAGTTGCCTTGTGCGTACATGTACTTGCAATGCCATTAAAATCAGACCTAAATAGAGGATATTACATGAGTGGTCATTCAATACGGAATTTATTAAACGAGTTTTCTGAAATTGATAAGAACGAGCCTTGGCGAGTTTTTATCACTTTTAGAAAACGAGTTTAATAAATTTCGTATTGAATGACCACGAATGTAATGTTCTTTTTATATCATAAATACTAATTTAATAATTTACAGCGCTATATCCATATAAACGTCGCTATAAAGCGCGCGTATTTACAACGCTAAACGTTACGTTATGACGTCACGTTACGTAGCATTGTTATTACACTAGTTGAATACGCAATTTATTCAATGGCTTTATTACACTTCCGGCGACGTCATTTATGATATAAACTTCGCTACAGTTGTAAAGGTGATTTATTTAAAACGAACACTTGGGAAATCAAATCGTCTCGAATTAACACCATACATCTTAATGTTCATTAAATCGGAACACTCGACAATCTCCGCTTCTCTATCTCGTTTCATTATAGTGTTCATCACTCAGTTGATACATAAAGAAATTGTAGGTGACGATTCGATTGGCTGACGCAAAGGACGGCCTGTAACAAGCAGTGATCATATATTTACGTGGGATTGCTACAATACCATGGATAATTCAATAGTTATTTAATGTTTACCTATAAATTATAGAAATTTCTCAGTGAATTATAACCCTATAATCTCCCAATTGAGATTAAGACTTTTGCAGTGAGATTATGACTTTTCAATTGACGGAACTACTTTTTTATCCATGTCGTTGACAGAATTTATGAAAATACGGAGCCTCAACACGAGTACACTGTAACAAGTCGACTTAACGATACAATAAAGATGATCGGTGCATCTAAATCTGTGATAACACATTGAATAGGCCCACAGTTAATGACGGAAATCAACACAAGTCACTGTTTATATTAAAATAATAGTTGCAGTGATTAATTATCTGATTGTGTCACTGGGTATTAGAATGATTATTGGACCCCAATGAAACCAATTAGTAAATGTCAGATCTAAAAGAATGAATAAAATAATGAATATATATATATCACTTGTTGAGACCAAGGGAAACAACATATGATTGGAAGGACGTAAATTGGCATGCTTTACATCCCTTTACCAATGATGTCATTGTATGAATACACACATCGACATATTTTTCTACACGTATGCAAGAACCTGTACTTTTGTGTAGATCTATTGTTGTTTAGATGTTTCATGCAATATTGTTCTCTAGCTCAAATGATTTTGATATTTATAACTATTGTGGATAATTTAGCTTGTATGGCTATAATCAAGAGTGTTCAAATCAGGTTTAGAAGGAAGGAACACGGGTTCTCATTTTTAGAAATTGTCCTTTTTTCGTTATGTTTGCAGGCATAGTATAAATAAATATCATACAAGAGTATTACGAGTAAAAGACATCGAAAAAACAAGCCTCCACAAAGCCAAATTGATTAACCATATTATGGAAACCACAGCAGTTAAGGTTTTCTACTGTAAATGACGTGTATTTTGCAGATTATGTTCAGCTGACCCAAGTAATTTATGGGTTATGATCGAACCATGAATGGTTGTTTTTGCTCGGAAAATTAACCTATTTTAGTAAAAGTGATGGGAAATGTTTTCCGGCAATACATGCATCTATATATACTTATATGAGATCATAAACTAGCATAAACAAGGCATTATATTTATGAGCTATGAATCAGCTTTAACATAAAGGAATTTTTGAACTTGGCATAAAAGTTAAGAATATGTGTCTGCCTAACACAGTACCCTACATGTATATCAACATTTATTGGAAGAAGCTGTCCCAGGAAGAAGATATAAAGTCAAATTTTGAGTCTGCATAACACACACAGTACTTAAAACTTAATTTAGTCACCAAAAAGATTACTTAAAAAACGGTGTGAGCACTTCAGTCCGCCTAACACACTGATTATTTACAGAGAAATGGTAGGTAAAAGCATAATTCTTTGAAACTGAATTTCTGACAATGAGATAAATTCTCTGCTGCCTCAAACAGTCTGAATACTAATTTCTTAGACAAATGAATTGACAATGCTGATGGACGAATATATTTTAAATATGCTGAAGATTTTCAGCGGCCAACTTTTTGTATTTGCTCTGGACTCATGTGTATGGAATGTGCATATGTTATCCCACCTATGCGAACAGAGTGCCCAGTGTAAAGGCTTTGATATAGGTTACATGCAGTAGCACATGAATGAAGGACATTTCGGAAGCGAATAGAAGTTATGGCTTGACCACGTACGTCCTGGAATAAGGAAGCCCGTTTGTGTGGGCGCGAATGTGAGGTACCTTAACAACGAGTGGACCGGTTATTGGTATTTACAAGGCTGACGTTGTAAAGGAACATTGACTTCATGACCGTTTGAGTGTCTGTATTACTCTAAACATAAAAGGATCTCTTTTTTATCGTGAAAGGGTGCCGTTTGTCGTGGGTGTTATACCGTCTAGTGCTCTGTGGTAACTTATGTATAACAAAGTGAGTTGTAGGATTCGGTAGACCCTGATTTTTATGAACGTAAGCGATTACTGATATGAAACCTTTGGGGTGGCATACTGTTATGAACTTGGCAACATGTTCAACTGAGGCATACATGACCCTTTTAGTATTTGTGGTGAACATTTGTGTAATGCATTTGTGTAGCAGCTGTGGATGGAGCAATTGATTAATTAAGAAGATACAATACTGTCTTAGTTAATACATTGTGAGTAGATGTTGTGGATCTGTCGTAGGGTTGGTTTCCATGTTTGGAGCCGTGGATCGGAAGAGGTCCACCTGTGAACGAGAAAGAAGATCCGGTAACATTGTATTTAACCGGAATATGTTCTGCCTTGATTAAAATATTAAATTTCATACACGCCAGGACAAGACGGCGGACTAAAGTCAGTATGATTGATGATTTACATGACAGTTTAATTATGATATGGAATATTACTGCGTTGCCTGTGTGTAGGAGAATGCACTGATTACACAGATAAGGTGACCAGAATTTTGGAGATAATACAATTCGAAGAAGTTCTTTAAATGTTATTTCTCGTTGAGACAGACGAGGGGACATAGGCCATTAAACCAGTGCTCCGTAACCAATTGTCCCAGATGCGTCCGTGGGCAGTTGGAGGGCATCGCTATTAACCCAGCGTGTATTTAACAAGGGACGTTTACCATTGAAATGATCGATAAACAAAAGCAAGCCTGTACATCTTTCCGGCATTCTTTATTAAGAGTTATTCTGTGATGGGGCCTGGTTATCAGTAAGGGGTCTGAGAAAACATCTACCCGGGACTTATACTAGACAGCAGAAATTAAGCAGGCCCAAAAGAGATTGAAGTTGTTTAAGAATACATTTACGTGTTCGAACCATTGTTTTCAGGGCTTCTCCAAGTTTTAACAACTTATCAGCTGGGAGTCGAGTTTCGATTGCCATGGAACCTAGTTCCAAACCCATAAAGTTTATGATTTTTGTAGCATTTTCAGTTTGCTTATTTTTAATCGGAACCCCAATAATGTGGCAAACTCTAAGAATTTTCCAAAATATGTTTGACATAATATGGAGTTTGGAGGGCTCACTAATGTACCATGTGAGGGATATGTAATCTGGTTGAAGCAATATCATGTAAGCTGAACTAAAACGTTCAAATATAGTGCACGCTGAAGGTATTTCCATTGCCAGACAACGGTCATAATAATATTGTCTCTTAAACTTAAATCCCAGTAAATTATGGTCCTGCGGATGAATAGGGATAAGACGGAAAACAAAGTAAACGTCGGTTTTAGTAAAAAGGTAAAAATTGATGACCTGCGTGGTTGGCTAATGTGATGGATCAGACGGAATTGACCAGAAGTCTTTTTTACTGCAGCATCAGAAAGGGAGAAAAATGACATTATTTTAAAATTCTTCTTTTCTTAATCCACTTGCCTAATTCCAAGATAATTAAGTAGAAATGTTCCTTGACTCACCCTCTACAAAAATTGTCTAAGCCATTTTCTCTGTTGTGAACGGTGAGTAGTGACGACCTTTGCCCTCACCTGTATACAATAGTACGAGGCTCCCAGTGTGACGAGATTGTTCGCGTCATCACCTGGTTTACCTTATGATTAGTCGTGCTCGATTCGTCGAGCTTGAACATAAAACAGGATTGAAATCTTGTCCAATAGGGAGACTCTTTACTAAACAACTTAGGATCTACATTTAAATCCTAGTAATACTTAATTAATAGTATTACTAAATTGTATCCATGTTTAAAAATATGGCTTCCAGATGGAATCAGAAAAGGGGCAAAATGAAGAAACTTTAAAATTCCGTCCATATTGGTTCTCGCCTGATAACAGGAATGTTCCTTTAGTGGCACTGTACATAGTTTGTTCAAGCCGTATTGATTGGTTGAAAAAAATAGCTAACAGGTATCATCAGAAAAGGGGAAAAATTAACCTTTAGCTTCAAATGAAATGTCTTCCTAAATTAATGTACCGATATCAACCTAAACTCCACAGGAATGTTCCTGTGGTGATCCTCTTTCAAATTGTAAAAAATATATATTGCATTATTACAAATGTCCTCTACCTATTAAGCTGTTTCATTTGCAATTCATTCCCGCTCTTAATTAAATTATTACCTGTATTAGCAGTAGCATTAGCTACTATTCTATCACTCAGGTGATCGATTTAGGGCCGTCTTTGCCGTCTTATTAAAGTGAATCTTGTAAAAGACCTGTCGAACATATGTGATATTTTAAGATAAACAATTTCTTTTCTTTTCAGTGACAAGATGTAATTACCATAATTTCTTCCCAACTACGAAGGAAATCATATACGATGAGACTCTTGATCGTCAAATTCTAGGTATGTATCGCAAATTGATCCCCTTTTCACAAGGTCCCTTTATCAACGACGATTTAATGATATAGGTTTTGATATGTCTGACAATATATAAATGAAATTATATTAATTTGTTTACCCTCGCCGTGCGGAGTTCTATTTGGCGAGCAGCTATTGTCTTTGTCTTATCCATTTCTTTAACAATAGGGACCAAGGGATATATTTTACGATATATTTAATTAGTCTATAATTGAATGACTTTGTTATTCATTGACTTTCAATTAGATTTTAACTATTTTATACCCGGAGGTTTAAAAAGGAAATCTTAAAACTATATCACTAGTATCTCTTTTAGCTACGATCAGTCAGGACCACCAGTTAAAAATAACAATATTTACAATACATCCGGGTATAGATATTTACTTTTATTACCGTGTTTTAAAAATGAACAATATTTAAACATGGATACAATTTAGTAATACTATTAATTAAGTATTACTAGGATTTAAATGTAGAGCCTAAGTTGTTTAGTAAAGAGTCTCCCTATTGGACAAGATTTCAATCCTGTTTTATGTTCAAGCTCGACGAATCGAGCACGACTAATCATAAGGTAAACCAGGTGATGACGCGAACAATCTCGTCACACCGGGAGCCTCGTACTATTGTATACAGGTGAGGGCAAAGGTCGTCACTACTCACCGTTCACAACAGAGACACCCTACACCACCACTACTGCGAAGGATATACCTGTGTGTTAAAGCCCCCCCCCCCCCCCCCCCCCCCCCCCAACCCCTTTTAGGTCCGGACTTCAATCCGTTTTCCAACTCAAGCTCGGTCCTTAGTGATCTTAAAAAATGATCGATTTGATGTAGGTAAAACTTCAGTAAGTGTGTAGTATATAGTAAGTTACTGAAACATGGTTACTATTCTCACTTGTCATACTGTTTGATACATTACATGATCAATCACTTCTCTGAGACATTTCGCTGTCTGAAAAGACACTTACTCTTAAATCAACATTAGAGACATCAGATGAATTAAAACAAGCCATTTACGCTATAAATGCTTTCAGCAAAACTGATGTTAGAACTAGGATCTACATAATTATTATTTGTATTCGACATACTGGTTGATACATTACATGTTAAAACACTCCTCTGTTATACTTTTCCGTCTTAAAGGACACTATTTGTTAAATCAATGCAAGAGGCATTCCCTTCAGAGCTTGATAATGAACCACCGGATGTAAAAAATTATACACAACGAAGAACATTTCTTGACAATGTCTTTTTTGCAACCAGTATATGTAAACAGAAGGTCATCAGGTATCCTACCACCTCTTTGATATATCATTATTTTCGTTTTTGATGTGTAACAGTTAATTTCCATTTAAAACAATGCAACATGTTTATATCTATACCCTCGATTCTATAATATACATGTACGTTTGACTAATTTAAAGTTGTGTATACCAAAGTATTTTTCACAGCAAGTGTACTGGAAAATTGACGTGGCCATGCCTGCGCGTATTTATATGAAAGTGCACAGTGATTTGTGATAGTCTGACGTGATAGACGTCTTATTTAGATGAGCCCTTTTATATACCAGTCACTTACCTTTGAAAGTTGGGGCAGGTCGACACAATTCGGTTTTTTGGTATATGATTTAATATGTTTTGTGTAATTGGAAATCCCCTTTAATAGTGCTGATTTAGCATCAAGGATAGGCTTTGTAACTCCTATCATTTTTTTAAGTTATTGCCCAAACATATTCCGGATGGTCTTGTCTCGGGATAGTCAGTACACATCCCCATATCGAATTGCAAAATATTTATCAGAAATGCAAGTTAGATTACTTCATGTATAGCCATGCATATGCAATTCTAGGAATGTCAATACAATCACTCATTTTAAAGAAATAAAATTCAATAGAATCAGTTCCGATATTTACTTTGATACACAGGAGAAGTGCACATAGTGAGAATGTTTTGCTATATTCAACTTTTTGGCTGAATTTAGTTTATCATGTTATGTTCAGAAGATAACATATTTTTATTCTATTCTATTCTATTATACATTGTTTTCCATTATTAATTATTATATTAAAGTATATTCTGTTCTGGTACGATATGTTATGACATTACGATAACGTTATTATTTATCCACAAAATATGAGTTAATATTATTTATATATGTTATGCTGACTTAAAAGTATAGGCCAAATGGGCCGGGTGTGGTAAAGATTGTATAAAATGTGTATTTAAATTCACATAGGTGAATATCCTTATCTTATTTTATAGCATTTTGTTCCATGTTTTTATCTTCATTTTGGCATGTGTCGAATACGGTTCATCTCCACAAATGGGAAGTTTAACAAAATGTATATATCTTAGAATTAGTGAAAAAATCGCACGTATCCTCACAACCGTTATAATATCATTTTCTTCGACCCATCGTTTAAGTCGTTCAAAATACAAGTGAATAACTTGGCAACACAACTGATTACTGTTATACCTCTGTAGTTGTTGGTATCTGAACTATCACCTTTCTTATATACTGGGATGATAAATCCTTCAGACCATGAACTGGGAAAAGATTGTTTTTCTAATATAGAATTGAACTATATAAATAAAGGTCTATCCAATACGTCGATGCCTTCGATAAAATACTCATAAATGATACTGTTCGAAGAACATGATTTATTTTTACTCCGTTTTATGATGGCGCGTCTAATTTCCTCAATCGTAATTGCAGAATCCAAATAATCAAACGAACTGTTTTGACATTCATTGATATCGACATTTTGAAGATAATCTTCACACGAAGTGTCATTTATTTCTGAGTATAGGATTTGAAATGTTTGTAAAATTCCTGTGTGGAAATATCACAACCGTTTTCATTATTTTTTGATTGCTTAAACATATTCCAAAAAGCTTTTGCTTTTTTGTTTCGCATTTCATCCGTACTATCTGCTACTTGTCTGTTATACAAACGCTTTGACAGTCTGCACTTCTTCTTGCATATGCTTTTACTTTGATGTAGAATGCTACGGTTTTCTGTTGATTTATGTAAATTAAAATTGTGCAAGTGACTAAATTTAATGGTAAAGGAAGGCATTCATATTTGATAAACATTTCTTGTGTACATACATTGTCTGACCTAAACTTACGAATACCAACACAACCGTCAAACCAGCACTTTCAGTGCTTTGGCCCACGAGTACTTTCAGTGCTTTGATCACATCATCTGTTTGGCGTCAACATTACTCCGCTCAGAACTATTTGCTTCGGTGGAGCTTTGTTTCGGCGGAGCTGCCTGTGAAATTAGGAACGTAGTAGCCCTGAAATAGGCGTGTATTAATTGTGTAGTTTGTTGATTCTGGAAAGGATGTCTGTCGACAACCGTCACACTCATCTTATATTTACCGTTATCTCGCTGTTCGTATCTTTTAAACACCATTTATTGAATAATTATCACAAATACCATAATGATGGCTTTCTCACAGCACTGTAGTTTAATGAGCTACATACCGATCTATGTCACAAGTGGTCATGGGTCATCTGAAACTTGGTGTCATATAAAGGTTTATATCGGGGTGAATTACGCCGCTTCCAACATTGTTTTGAGTTATATCCTGGCTGTTCCTCGGTAAGTTACCAGTACTACTGATCTATTCATCCTGACACCAGCGAGTCAGTCATAATGCTAATCCCTCAATCCTGAGCGCCAATGATGTTGTTTTCATAACAAGGCCGGGGATCGAACATGAAACAACACGACCCCATTCATGAGACACGGTCCATGTAATCATGTAGGTCAAACATGTTCCTAAAGAGAACACGCACAAGTATAATGTTTGTAGTGGAAGGCAGGGATGCAGTGGTAGAGCAAAAGCCTCTCGTACCAAACGTCCCGAGTTTGGAATCCTGTGATTCCGCCTTTGGGATTATTCTTCGCGAACGGCGCGAGCACAGGAACCAGCTATTTAGCGAGATTACTATAAGCTGCAAACTTGTTTCGTAATCTATGTATACATGTACTATATACGTTTAAAATACAATATACTGTTTGTAGTGATGAATCATTTTTATAATATACCCTTTGAATATTACAGATTATATGAGGACAGGTTGTGCCTTCAGCATCATATCTATTGTATTAATGTTTCTGGTACATCTGTTTGCTGTTTATACGCTCCGTCGACCCAGATATACCATCAAACGACTGACGGCATTGCTCCATATAATGACAGGTGAGCACTTCCAGATCTAGATCTTCGAATTACAGACTAACCTCTTTATTGTAAAGTGCGTCTGGCGCACCTGTTTTTAGTCTGGATAAATCATGTATGTTTTTCGTTAGATCTAGCTTTGTTTTGTACATCTACATCTCTGTTTATTCTCTTAAAACGTTGTTTGCTTTGTAAGGCTTAAAATGTTTTATAAGTTGTTACTGTATGATGTTGGTGTATAATTGGAGGTGTATAGTTGGATTTAGATTTTAAACAAGTATATTAATCCGATTTGGCGATTAGATGTATCCCCATAGTGAACAATTGGCAATTTTACTTATGATCCGAATTTTAAATTAATATTACCTTTATAGCCGATATATATGAATGCTGCAATGATTTTAACCAGCCACATTGTATTACAAAGTGTTTTTTCAAAGACTGATTTTATATTAGATTCCTTATCTTTGTAAACAGGCAACTTTGATAAGATTGTTGAACTACTGTAATCGGCTTGTCCCAAGAAAATATTCTTGACTTAATCCTATGGTTTGTTAGATTTGGAGTTTACCTCGTTAAGCACAGCGATTAAGTGATATTATATAAATATCATATGGCAGCATGTGTGACATTGATATTGTCAACCCGAGAGCAGAATGTCACCCGAGGCGTAAGCCGAGGGTGACATTCTGTTTCGAGGGTTGACAATATCAATGTCACACATGCTGCCATATGATACTTATTTTATTATACCGAACACTTCTTTTTATTACACGTTTTGTGTTTTTTTTAGTCTTTCTGTCCATCAAGAGTGTCTAAATCATCTTCAGAAAAACTTGCAAATTTATCGAGACATGTTTACTTGCTGACAGTTCCCGTCGTCTGATGTTTTTATGTACACATTGAATAGTGACGTCACTGCTGTATGTGTATAATGGAGGCAATGACGTCATGATTTAGCTAAAATATTGAAGCAGTTATTTGCCCTTATATGACATTCAAAATATCACTGCGGTCACATGACCTGACAGTCAATTTTCGCTTGGTCACGTGTCAAACAGGTTGAAAATGTTTCTGATAGTCAAAATATCTCTTTTTCGGGTAATGGGATTTTACCATTGTAGACAAAAGTGAGGTATAATAATACGAGATAGAACACGGAATCAGTTTTAGGCTAGACAATAAAGTTATGTCAAAAGTGTACTCCACTATTACCACCACAGGCGATTATCGAACGTGGGACAGCCGGTCTCAAATCTATCTGAGAATCACTCGATCTCTGTGGATTTCTCTTTATTTCATAAGCAGCTTAAGATGCAAATTCGTCATGTGAATCTTTCATCCCGTTTTGTGCTGAAGTTGTAAGATTTCACATTTATTTATGTCCACATGCTGTATAACACTGATAATGTTGTATGAAGACGTACTATTGAAGAATCGTGTATAGCTAAGCATATGCACAGATTATTCGCAAGAATAAACATCCACTTTGTAAAGATTGTGGCATAATGACTTATTTCTCACATTGAGCTTTAGAATATAATTAAACTTGATTATGTGTTTTCTTCTTTATCCTCACAGCGGCGTGCATTGTCGTCATGAACGAAGTATTCATCCGTACCACGGAGTACACGGACAAACATTTACCGGAGAGGTTTCCGAACAAGGCTGATTACCAATACGGCTATTCATTTGTGTTGTCGTGGATTTCATTTGTTTTCTTCATTGTGACTGGGTTGGTGTTTCTGTTTTCTTCGCACAAGAAGAAAACCAAGCCAATGGACTCAGACGATCCCCTGGCACAAGAAGATGAGCCGATGCAGCTGGGCAGATGATGGGATAACACTGTCAGAAGATTATATTGTGTGCATTCAAGACTGAATCCAAGAGATATCGTAACCCCTTATCTAGCGAATTTCTAAGATACTATTTTGAATTTTCCAACATATAGTGTGGGGGCTGCAACACAGCCTTTCATCCTTTTCCACATACAAAAAATCTTCAAAGGCCGATTTTGAAAACATCTTGGCAAACATACACAATACCTCTAAAACTGAAAGAATAATCATTGTTTAAAGCTGAAAACATTGCGGCAAAAGGAGAAATTGTTTATCATGAAAATACGAAGAAAACCTCTTTAAATGAAAGAATGATTCCAAAAGTCGTCTGCTGTAGAGGCGTCAATATGCATTTATAAAAGGGAAATGGTAAAAGAGACTGTATGTGGAGAAAAGGAGGAAAGACCACTCTTATCAAGGCCTCCGCGTTGTTGTATTTTTATACCAATTAAGTTACACATATTGTTATTAAGTCGAAAGTTAAGGTGGCAAATAACAGATGCAGTCGGGATATTCGGATGTTGGCCAGGGTCAAAACTAGAAATAATGATAAATGGTAAGGTGGGTTTAAAGGGACTGAATCCCATATGAGAAAAAAGCGAAAAAAAAAGAAAATTGTTAAAAATTGCTATTACCTTCATGTTTTTGCATATACGGCATTGAGATTTGCTGACTGATGTACTACAATATATGCACACTATTAATATTGCGAAGATTTTTCGTTATTTTGCATTGTAAAATCTACTGGGTTAGTAACCCAGTAAATCTAAAAATATCACTGTATATTTATCCCTTGATCACTACAATTGACAATCTCCTTCGCAGAGTTGTCGTTCCTTACACTCACGCATACATTAATGTAATGAGTCGATAGTGTTAGAGAATGCCGAATTTAATCCACATATTCAAATGAGCAAGAGGAAATTCCACGGAATTTTAAACGGGAAAACACGGAGCGGACGTGTTTTTAACTGCTTATTTCCTATGAAATAATGAAAAACAAGACTTGTACGACCTTCTACAATATTCCGTTACATATTTATCGACGTATTTTGGATTAATTAGAATAAGTATAAAATATAACGATTTTGGACCATTATGGTGTTCAGTCCCTTTAAAGTTTATAGTTGAACCCACTTCTCCTTCTGGTTCATATGCTTATGGACAGGCGTGTGACAAGACTGCTTGCGGAGCTAAAGGTGAATTTAGAGATACATTTGAATATCTCTGAGACTGTGAATTCCAGTCATTTTCTAACAATTCTGGCTCTCCTTGATACAGGAAAATCCTTTTAATAATACTAGAATGGATATTATGAGAAATATTGAGAGAACAAAAGTTTGGATGTCCTCTGGAAATAGAAAATCAGCGTTCAACTGTGTATTGCCACCTAAACTTTCCGGAACTTTATATTTAGTAAAATGAGATAACGTTAACGTCAGTTAACGGTTATAGTTCTAGTAATCAAATTCAATTACTTAGCATAAAATGTTACTTGTTTGATCAAATTGTCAGTGTTACCAATAGTTAAATGGAAACATTCTGTTGGGAATTATGGGCTTTAATCGGTTTTAACTAGGAGATATCCATAGTTGTTATATATCTATGTAAAAAGAAGCAATTTTATGCAGTTTTCAACATTTTCTTTTCATTTATATCACGGCGTTTCCTTTGTAAGTTACCAGTACTACTGGTCCATTTATCCTAACACCAGCGAGTTAGTCTTAATGATATTCCTACAACCCTGATCGCCAATGAGGGAAAGCAATTACTACAAGAAGACGCAATACATTATCGTTATATGCTGTAAAGATTATATATTTTTAAAGTCTTTTTTTATATCGTTAAATGCAAATCTCTTCCCTAGGAAGCCACCTTATTCGAATGGTTAACGTCGCGGATTTGGTACCGGGCGTTAAGGGTTCGATCCCTAGTCGCGGGGGTAATGTGTGAGTGCCCTTTGGCAATGCACATTTCCTTGCCGAGTACTGGTTGTTTACCAAGGACTAATGAATAAGTGAACTGTCGCCGTGATATAAATGAAATAATGTTGAAAACGGCGTATAACCCCAATAAAACAAAAGAAAGTAAACATCTGCATACTGGCTGTCAATCAAACTTTATTCGGACGATTGACAGACGTTTATTTAACCAGCGCCATTTGTATTTCACCAATGATACAAACGTCTTCGTGTGAAGGTTATGTATTTGTCAATGTTAGCACTTTTACGAGACACAGTCCATGGGAAAGTAAATATACAGCCGGGAATATGACGGTTCATCGGCTATAATCAAATATTTCAAACGAAAACTCGTAAATATAAGGTAAAACAATGGGAAAGAAGGAGTATCAAGCAATTTCATGAGAAAGATTCAACAGTGCATACGTAAATGTATTGTGAGTGTACCATATTATACTGTTTAGACATGGAAATGACCTGATTAAATTTCGCATTATTAACTTACTTAAATAAATAATATTGTCCAATTCCTTGTATATGTATCTTGAAATACCTACGACTATTCCGAATATATGCTCAAATATGCCCCATGTACGAGTAAGGTTGTTTAGATCACCTAGAGCCAAAGGCTCAAGGTGAGCTATTCTGATCACTCTGTGTCCGTCGTCCGTCGTCGTCCGTCGTTAACTTTTAGCTTTAAACATCATCTCCTCCTGAACCGCAAGAACAATTTCCACCAAACATCACAGGAATGTTCCTTTGGTGGTCCTCTTTCAAAATTGTTCAAAGATTAAAATTCCAATGAGAACTTTGGTTGCTGCGGCATCAGAAAGGGGACAAAATGTCCAAACTTTAAAAATCTTCTCCTCCGAATCTGCCTGTCAGATTCAAATATAATTTGGTAGAAATGTTCCTTGGGTGACCCTCTATGAAAATTGTTCAAGCCATACTGATTGGTCGAAAAACATGGCAGTCAGGCGGCACCAGAAAAGGGGCAAAATGACAAAATTTGAAAATTCCATTTTTATGAAAGTGTTTGTCTGATTTTAAGAAAATATAATACGAATCTTACTGTAATGATCCTCTATTTAATTTGTTTAAGCCGTTTTGATTGGTTACACAATCATATTAACCAGGCGTCATCACAAAAAGGGTAAATTGAACTTTTAGCTAAAAATGACAACCAACTCCTACCATTCCAATAGACCAATTTCCACAAAACATCACAAGAATGTTCCTTTGGTGGTCCTCTTTCAAAATTGTTCAAAGATTTAAATTACATTGAGAACTTTGGTTGCCGCGGCATCAGAAAGGGAGAAAAATACCCAAATTTTGAAATCCTTTTCCTCCATAATCTACTTGTGCGATTGCAAGATAATTTGGTACAAATGTTCCTTAAATGACCCTCTAAATAAACTGTTGAAGCCATATTGATTTTATTTCGTTGAGAAACAGGGCAGCAAGGCGGCATCAGGAAAGGTGCAAAATGACAACAACTTTATAATTCCATTCTTGTTAGATTTCAAGATATAAATGGCCTTTACTGATAAGCTGTTTCTTGAGAAGTGTCCACTCCTTGCAGTTTCATTTGCACTCCCTGATAAAATTTTCCCAGATATTTGCAGTTAAATATTTGCTACTAATTTACTATCAATTAGGTGGTCGATTTAGGGCCATCCTGGCCCTCTTGTTATTTGAGATAGCGTCATCGTGAGCCTTAATGACACAATGAGCTCTGCTTTCTGAAGACAAACCTTATGCGATCATTTTCGCATAGTTCTCAGGATCTTCATTGTTCGCAATTAAGGATTGAAGAAATTATAAATACAGTTTCTGATTGGATCGTTTAGCAGGTCTGTACCTATACGTGTTGTTATAACGCTAAGGATGGTATTCAAGGAGCTCCGCTCAAATATAGCCAATATGTTATTCAATAAAGACAAAGGGTGTTCAATTGACGAAAGGACTAAATAATGTGTCAAGAATAATAGATTTGATTGTGTCTTTTAAACGTTTTTTTTTTACATAACATATTGTTTTTTTAATTGAAAATTACGGCGAATGTAAATAGCATTTTTATCACCTTATTTATTTTGCAAAAGTTTCCTTCTTCCAACTGAATAGCCCAATATTGTAAGTGGATGTAAACAAATTCATATTTTTGCAATTAAGTTTTTTTCATGCTATGTTTTCTAGTACACATTAGTGCTATGGCTGCATGTGCTTAATTTCTGTATTACCTATACGGTCTTACTTAATTGAAGAAAAATCCTTGACAATGGATCGACTTTTAATTTAATTTAAAATTATAACTAACATTCATTCTACTAGTGACAGTATACCTTAAGTTCTATCAATATTATTGGATTGGCTGATGCAAAGGTCAATGTTAGACGACCTGTGATGGGCAATTATTAGATCTATACGAACGTTTAATACTGCATCGAAGATTATGTCTGGTTTTAATGAGATTGTCTTACTATAAAACTAATGACTTTCAAACAAATTTAAAAAACAAACCAAATAAATACAAACCCGTTCTAAACAATCGGGTATTACAAACCTTTTATTATTTTAGCGAAAGATGAAAAATATTCAAGTTTGTGTAGTTCTCCTGTTATTTGCTCAAGTATTTTGTGTTTAGTCTAAGGGAAGTAACTGAATTATTTAAGATATAAGGAAAACAGTCAGGATTTACCTTCCCTTTGTTATTTGTTGAATTTAGAACACTCATTTTATCCTTGTGTACACATTAAACCGTTACCGTGTCACCGAGATCAATCTATTCGAACACCACATGGTGCGAAATCGTTAACACAAATTGCTTACTTGTCGCTTAAACATTTTGTCATCTCCCTTACTCTAGACGGATTTGTGTGCCCATTGTTCAAATTATGCATGTGCTTGTACATTATTTCTGATGATCAGCATTGTTAAGTGACGAATGTATGTCTTGCTCAAATCTTTGTATTTTTTACTGAAATTGCACTTTTTGATGTAAATAATTTATGTGTAAATGCCCTTGTAACTTTTGTACTCATTTCTTCCGGTATACATGTCTATAATCTTTCTATTTCTGGACATTTTCATGAATTCTAGAATCCTGAAGACAGATTTAAGAATTCGCTTAGACGATGAAAGGTGTGGCTAACGACATATATTAAAAAAAAATGATATGCATGAATTAATACTTAACTCATATCAATCATCTGGTGGTAATCTCATAACAACTAGATATCAACTTCGCTGCAGAAGCAGTAGCTCGCTGAGCGAAGTATTTTTGTCCGATTTCCATGAGATTGATCGGGTAGTAAGCTGTTCTAGAACATAACTGTGCATTGTCAGATATTGGTCGGGTATTCAGGTGTTCTAGAACATAACTGTGCATTGTCAGACATTGGTCGGGTAATAAGCTGTTCTAGAACATAACTGTGCATTGTCAGACATTGGTCGGGTAATAAACTGTTCTAGAACATAACTGTGCATTGTCAGACATTGGTCGGGTAGTAAGCTGTTCTAGAACATAACTGTGCATTGTCAGACATTGGTCGGGTAGTAAGCTGTTCTATAGAACATAACTGTGCATTGTCAGACATTGGTCGGGTAGTAAGCTGTTCTATAACATAACTGTGCATTGTCAGACATTGGTCGGGTAGTAAGCTGTTCTAGAACATAAATGTGCATTGTCAGACATTGGTCGAGTAGTAAGCTGTTCTAGAACATAACTGTGCATTGTCAGACATTGGTCGGGTAGTAAGCTGTTCTAGAACATATCTTTGCATTGTCAGACATTGGTCGGGTAGTAGGCTGTTCAAGAACATAACTGTGCATTGTCAGACATTGGTCGGGTAGTAAGCTGTTCTATAGAACATAACTGTGCATTGTCAGACCCGTACAACGATGATTTAATGACCCTGTCATACATACAGCTAATAATGAGCAGTTTCTCCTTTCACCACACTGTTTTCAACTCTGTAATAGTAAGAAAACATACTGACTAGATATTTTGAACGTCGTCTGCTGAAGTCATACATTAGAATGCTATCACATATCCGTTACTTGTTTTATATGAGACACGCCATATGAAAACCGACCTTAGATCCACGGCAAACACCAAACGATTGATGACTCAAAACACTTTGTGATCATCTGTCCGTGAAAGGAAGGGGGGCACATTGTGATCATGTGTCCATGTAAGGAAGGGAGACATATTGTGATCATGTGTTCATGTAAGGAAGGGAGACTCATTGTGATCATGTGTCCGTGTAAGGAAGGGAGACACTGTGTGATCATCTGTCCGTGTAATGAAGGGAGACACATTGTGATCATGTGTCCATGTAAGGAAGGGAGACACATTGTGATCATGTGTCCATGTAAGGAAGGGAGACACATTGTGATCATGTGTCCATGTAAGGAAGGGAGACACATTGTGATCATCTGTCCGTGTAAGGAAGAGAGACACATTGTGATCATGTGTCCATGTAAGGAAGGGAGACACATTGTGATCATGTGTCCATGTAAGGAAGGCAGACACTTTTTGATCATCTGTCCTTGTACGGTAGGCAGACACTTTGTGGTCATCTTTCCGTGAAGGGAGACACTGTGTGTGGATCGTGATCGGTCACTGTAAGGAAGGGAGACACTGTGTGTTGATCGGTCACTGTAAGGAAGGGAGACACTGTGTGTTTATCGGTCCGTGTAAGGAAGCGAGACACTGTGTGTTTATCGGTCCGTGTAAGGAAGCGAGAGACTGTGTGTTTATCGGTCACTGTAAGGAAGGGAGACACTGTATGTTTATCGATCCGTGTAAGGAAGCGAGACACTGTGTGTTTATCGGTCCGTGTAAAAATAAGGAAGCGAGACACTGTGTGTTTATCGGTCACTGTAAGGAAGGGCGACACTGTATGTTTATCGATCCGTGTAAGGAAGGGAGACACTGTGTGTTTATCGCTCCGTGTAAGGAAAGCAGACACTGTGTGTTTATCGGTCACTGTAAGGAAGGCAGACACTGTGTGTTTATCGGTCCGTGTAAGGAAGCGAGACACTGTGTGTTTATCGGTCCGTGTAAGGAAGCGAGACACTCGGTGTTTATCGGTCCGTGTAAGGAAGCGAGACTCTCAGTGTTGATCTGTCCTTGTAAGGAAGGGAGACACTGTGTGTTTATCTGTCCCTGTAAGGAAGGGAGACACTGTGTGTTATCGGTCCCTGTAAGGAAGGGAGACAATGGTGTTTATCGGTCCCTGTAAGGAAGGGAGACACTGTGTGTTATCGGTCCCTGTAAGGAAGCGAGACACTGTGTGTTATCGGTCCCTGTAAGGAAGGGAGACACTGTGTGTTTATCGGTCACTGTAAGGAAGGGAGACACTCGGTGTTTATCGGTCCCTGTAAGGAAGGGAGACACTGTGTATTCATCGGTCACTGTAAGGAATGGAGACACTGTGTGTTTATCGGTCACTGTAAGGAAGGGAGACATTCGGTGTTTATCGGTCACTGTAAGGAAGGCAAACACTGTGTGTTTATCGGTCCCTGTAAGGAAGGGAGACACTGTGTGTTTATCGGTCACTGTAAGGAAGGGAGACACTGTGTGTTATCGGTCCCTGTAAGGAAGGGAGACACTCGGTGTTTATCTGTCACTGTAAGGAAGGGAGACACTGTGTGTTTATCGGTCCCTGTAAGTAAGGGAGACACTGTGTGTTTATCGGTCACTGTAAGGAAGGGAGACACTGTGTGTTTATCGGTCCCTGTAAGGAAGGGAGACACTGTGTGTTTATCGGTCACTGTAAGGAAGAGAGACACTGTGTGTTTATCGGTCCCTGTAAGGAAGGGAGACACTGTTTGTTTATCGGTCACTGTAAGGAAGGCAGACATTGTGTGATCACTTTGTCCGTGAAGGAAGGGA